>JAFIRS010001743.1:85000-301675 GCA_018342105.1 Gonioctena quinquepunctata | reverse complement strand
CAGGCACTTTATTGTATATATTTAAATTGATTGCATTTTTTAATGATGTATTGAGACGGAGTCTGGGATTGATGAGCTGAGAGCTAGTTCTGGTGGGATATATTTGCAGATCTTCGTGTTTGGTATGGCAATGAATATGTTTATGTATTTCAATCAAACATAAATATACATAAAGTGCAGGAAGTGTTAGAATTTCTGATATCCCGAATAAGGGTTTGCAAGATTCTCTGTAATCTGCTTTGGCAATAACCCGGACTGCTTTCTTCGGCTGAATGAAGGCACGATTTGCATGCGTAGAGAAACGAAGTTCCTCACGCTTCTTCTTCAACTCCGAATATAATTCGATATAGAGATTCAGATTGTTTATATTTGAATATTCTCGTCACCTAAGGAAAAAGCGTTATGCTCCCTCCATTGGATACTACAAGACAAATGAACAACTATAATGTACCTGCTCATCACCTTTCCAAAACAAAACAAGGTGCACTCTACTTCACTATTCGCTTCTATAACCACCTATCAGAAATAATGAAAAAAGTAGAAAATTTTAATGAATTCAAGAAATCACACTCATAAATCTGGAGCCATACGAACCTGGCGATTATATTAATCATACCTTTTAGCTAATTTTAAATTTGTTTTACTCGTCTTATTTTATCTATACAAACCTTAACTTATACCTTTTACGCTTCTTCTACAGAAGATCTTCTGTATGATTCTCCCATGTGACTGGCTTGTACTGTTCCTCTTTTTCACAAAGTGCAATAAATTTATTATTATTAGTATGGTTCCAAACGATCCAATAAATCAATTAATATCGAGAATATGTTGTCATAAATCTCATGTATCCACCATGTTTTGTTCATTTTTTCTCAATATTTTTCCCCACATTTGAAGGGTACAGGGGAAAAAGTCAATTTTTATCAAAATTAAGAAAACCGCGCCATCTTATAGACAATAATCTAAACTTTAATCTGAGCGTAGACGTTCGAGCAAGAACGGAATAAGTCACGAGTTATCAAATATAAATGTTTACCTATACAGTCGCTTTGATGCATACTTGGTTCTTTTTAGTTTTGTACACCAAAAAAGATAAAAATATAAACTATAGGCTACTTTTGTAATCTGTGTTTATTAAACCGCAATTTTGTGTACTATACACATTGCGAAACTTGCGATGAAGATAACAATGTTAAAAAAGTCATTCAATAAACGGATTGAGTTTTTTTTTCCTCAAAATATTTTTTCAACAATATCTGCAGAATCCCATTTATATTTTGGCATACCCAACAGTCGTCCTCAATTTTTGTTTTATTTTTATTTTATCTACTGCTTCTCAGAGAGTTTACAACATAAAACTTCTTATATCTCAACTCAAAAAATGATTTAATCCGTTTTTCCTCTGTACCCTTCATTTAATTGGCATTATACCATGCAATACTATACCTATATATACTTTTTCCAAACTCCTCCGCCACAGTAAAAGGTAGTTTGTTCGTGATAGATAGATAGATAGATAGATTTATTTCACAACTTTACATTAAATGTTTGCTGCAAGTCAAGAGTTACAAGAATTGTACAAGATATACATATAAAAGCCTTAAAAAATACGATATAAACATATATATATATACAATAAAAAAACGATTCACATAATAAATATTCTGATATAAAATCCTAAATTAATTATGACAAAATTTAAAAAAACATCTATAACAAGCACGTGTACGAAAAAATAAATTGACCCTGGCAAGGTGACAAAAATCTATTTACTCAAAACAAAAAAGTTGCATTCAAATACTCCTCAGTGCTATAAAAACAGTTTTCCAACATGAATGGCTTAATTATAAGTTTGAATGACTTGGGGTTAAGTTGTTTGATATATTCCGGTATATGGTTGTAAAGGTTTATATTTGGGGAGTTTTTCTGGGACTTTGTTAGTCTAAAGTACGGTATTATGAGCAGTTCAGCATTTCTTGTATGATACTGATGAACATCCTGATGTTTCGAGAATAAATGTTTATTTTTATGGATTTCAAGAACGGTGTTATAGATGTAAAGAGATGGAAGGGGTAAGATACCCAAGCTTTTGAAAAGTGGTTTGCAATGGTCTCTGTACTCCGCGTTCATAATAATTCTAATGGCCTTTTTTTGTTGTCTGAAAATTTTAATGGATTGGGAGGAATCACCCCATAAAATTATGCCGTAATTTATGTGTGAATGAAACATGGCAAAATAGGCAGTTTTCAAAGCATGAAGGTCCACTATTTTTTTTAGTTGTCTTAGAGCAAAAATGCTCTTAGAAAGCTTTACATTCAACTCATGTATGTGGGTTGACCATGATAAGTTTCCATCGAGAGTTATTCCCAATAGTTTTCCACTTTTAACGCTACTGTTACTGTTGTTTGAAGAAAATATAATTTCCTTGGTCTTCTCTTCATTCAGTTTCAGTTGGTTTACTGTGAACCAATCTGTAGCCAGTTTCAATGCTTTATCCGTATTTACGGATAACATTTCCAAGTTTTCGCCGTTTGACATTAAAGAGGTATCATCTGCGAAGAGAACACTCCTGTTCGGCAACATGAAATTGCTAAAGTCATTGACATAAATCAAAAATAACAAGGGTCCTAAAACAGAGCCTTGGGGAACCCCGTGTAAGACATTTTCAACACCAGAAAATGTGTCATTCATACACACTGACTGAGTTCTATCCGTCAAATAGGATTTGAACAATTTGAGGGGTAGCCCTCTCACTCCATAGTATTCCAGCTTGTCAAAAAGAGAAACATGGGAAACACAGTCGAATGCCTTGGAGAGGTCACACAGTGTAATGGCCACGATATCACCATTCTCAAGACCTTCCACAATGTAATTTACAACCTTCAACAAAGCATCAGTTGTGGACTTTCGAGCTCTAAAGCCATACTGGTATTTGCTGAAAAAATTATTTATTACAAAAAAATGAACCAACCTATTTTTCATTCTATTCTATATCTACTATTCGTTATATTATATCAAATTGACGTGCCTCATATTCAAAATGAACCATTAATCCAACTTCGTCATACAAAAATCATAAGAAATTATGTCCATGAAAGGATATAATCATCTAAACACACGTTACCTACAAATATAAAAGAAACAAAAATATCATCCTCGTATTACCACTCAACGATAATATCCGACATTTATTCGCATAGATATCCTACAGCTCATAGGTACAAAACACATAAGTATTAAATTTTTCATTCAAATTCAAACAAAAATACAGAATGTGATAAAATAAAAAAATATATACATATACTCATAGGTACAAAAACAAAGATTTCTTTCGTTAAAATAGAAATAAAAACCCCAAATGAAATCCAGTCTCCTGCATTTCTTATTTGCAAACCTTTCAATAACATTTGAAACATATATTTGCACATTTCTATGAGCAATTATAAATTTCTGAAGTTAACGAAATATGAGAAATCGAGTGAATATTGTAGTTTTTTTTATTGAAATTTCACATTATTATCAGTTTTATGTCAGACAAAGGCATTTTACAACGATTTAAAAAAATACCCAATTTGTTTATAAATAAATGGATAAGTGGAATATTTCTCAAAAATTGTTTTTTTTGCATTAGGTTGTCAAGAGTTCATTAAGATCTGAAAAAATCTTATTTTTTTTAATTGTTTATAATCGTTACTTTTATTTTTTTATTATTTAAATAATATATTAAGATTGATTTTTCTTCAAAATTCTCTATCTCTATCTAATGAGAAAAAAAATGTTCTATTAATAATGTAATTGTTTATTTACTCAACAATTAAACAAACTTTGATTGGCATTATATTTTTTTGAATGGAACAAAAAATAACAAAAACAGTTATAACTGTTCAAACTTTTTATTTTGCAATTTTTCTAGAAAATTCCATAAAAATTACAAACAGTTCGTCGTATATGGTGTTTCTGTAATTTTTTGTACCATTCAGAAAATATAATGCCAATCAAGGTTTATTTAATTTTTAAGTAAATAAAAATTAATTATTCATAGGAAAATACTTTTATTAGGTAGAGAAGAAACAATTATTAATTAAAAAAAAAACTTAATATATCAGTTAATAATAAAATAATAAAAAAACTATTAAAAACAAAAAATTAGAATACTCATTTTTTTTAATTATAATAAACTAATGCAAAAAAAACAATTTTTGAAAAATATTTAACATATCCATTGTTTATAAATGTTTTATAAACAAATAGCCTCGTTTTTTTAAAAACGTAAAATGCCTTGAGTAGAGATGTGGAGTGTGGTGCCCATTTAAACATCTTGCTGTTTCTTGGGGGGTAATAACCCCTATTACCCCACCTTAAATACGCGCTTGAGAGAGAGAGAGAGAAAGAGAGAGAGATAAAGTGGCATGGAGGGAGCATGACGCTTTTTTCTTACGTGTCGATTTCTACCAGTCAACACCTTCCGGAAAGGAAACTTCGGTGTTTCTATTTAACAGAGAATTATTTTCTGGTCCTGGTTACAAGCAACCGCCACTTAAGTAACATCTTGGTAATTTCTCTCAAATTTTTTAAGCGTTTTGACATTATTTATATCGACTACATATTTTTTTATTGATAAATGATTCATCGTCCCAAGAATTGAATATAATTGGATTTAACGGAAATTAGGACCAGGGAGTAAAACAAATTTTTTTTCGCTGACGTTTCGGATTTATTTATTTCTTTTTTGAAGCTAAAATGAAAATATTCACGTATAGAAGAACATATATATGACTCATCTTTGAAACTAAGTTTTTCCCGCTCATGGATTCGACTAAAAAACTGTTGAGTAGCCGATTAAACTCTGACCGATAAAAACACATTGGCACAAATGTTTGTTCCAATGTGTTTTTATCCGAAATGCACCATCTTTATCCGATAAAGCTTCTATAAAATGGCCCATCATCGTTGTTCGACGCATAGAAGAACATATATATGACTCACCATTGAATCTTAGTTTTTCCTGCTCATGGAATCGATGAGCAGGAGAAACTTAGTTTAAAAGGTGGGTCAACTGAAAAACTGTTGAGTAGTCGATACAAACTCCGGCCGATAAAAACACATTAGCACACATGTTTTTAATGTGTAATTTGTGCCAATGTGTTTTTATCGGTCAGAGTTCTGTGAAATGCACCATCTTTATCCGATAAAGCTGCTATAAAATAGCCCATCATCGTTGATCGACACCGGGAACTCTTCGTACCTACGTTATTTTCTCACCGTAGAACGGGCAGTTCTTCGGTGTTGTCCTTCGGTAAACTCAGCCTACCACTTCCTCGATCAGAAAATTATGAGTAAGTTCCACTGTCTGTTCTGGAGTGCATGAGTGCTACGTTTGTTTGTTCGTAGTACGAACTGTACTCAGTACAGAAGGTGTCTAAGTGATGATCCTGAATATGTCTGCTGCAAAATCAGACACAATGTGTTCGTCTGTTCATTTCATCACAGAAGACATATTTTGTCAGGTATTGCGGAAGATTACGAAACTACCTGCCATCAGTTCATCGGAATAATTTTGAATCGGACTTAAAAAGTGTTTTTACCGCCAACTTAGTTGCAAAGCAAGTGTCATCCGAAGCACCCCACTAAACAATTTTCTAACTTAGTTTTAAAGGTGGGTCAACTAAAAAACTGTTGAGTAATCGATACAAACTCTGGCCGATGAAAACACATTGGCACAAAAGTTTTTAATGTGTAATTTGTTCCAATGTGTTTCATCTGCGAGAGTTCTGTGATATGCACCATCTTTATCCGATGAAGCTGCTATAAAATAGCCCATCATCGTTGATCGACACCGAGAACTCTTCGTACCTACGTTATTTTCTCACCGTAGTACATACAGTTCTTCGGTGTTGTCCTTCGGTAAACTCAGCCTACCACTTCCTCGATCTGAAAATTATGAGTAAGTTCCACTGTCTGTTCTTGAGTGCATGAGTGCTACGTTTGTTCATCAGTTCATCAAAATAATTTCAAATCGGACTTAAAAAGTGTTTTTAACCGCCAACTTAGTTGCAAAGCAAGTGTCAGAAGACTTATTTTGTCAGGAATTGCGGGAGATTACGAAACTACCTGCCATCAGTACATCAAAATAATTTTGAATCGGACTTAAAAAGTGTTTTTAACCGCCAACAAAGCAAGTGTCATCCGAAGCACCCCAGTAAACAATTTTTCAGTATTCACCTGAGGACGATTGCAGATACAAGCATTCGAAACGTCGTGAAAACCTTTTAAATACATCAAGACGATGGACGACCGAAACGATAGTAATGAAACAATTTTCTAACTTAGTTTTGAAGGTGGGTCAACTAAAAACTTGTTGAGTAGTCGATACAAACTCTGGTCGATGGAAACAGATTGGCTCAAATGTTTTCAATGTGTAATTTGATTTAATCTGTTATCATCTGCCAGAGTTCTGTGAAATGCACCATCTTTATCCAATAAAGCTGCTATGAAATTGCCCATCTTCGTTCATTGTCACCGGGAACTCTTCGTACCTACGTTATTTTCTCACCGTAGTACGTTCGGTTCTTCGGTGTTGTCCTTCGGTAAACTCAACCTACCACTTCCTCGAACTGAAAATTATGAGTAAGTTTCACTGTCTGTTCTGAGTGCATAAGTCGCTATGTTTGTTTGTTGGTAGTACGAACTGTATTCAGTACAGAAGGTGATGATCCTGAATATGTCTGCTGCGAAATCAGGTACAATATGATCGTCTGTTCATTTCATCACAGAGGACATATTTTGCCAGGTATTGCGGGAGATTACGAAACTACCTGCCATCAGTTCATCAAAATAATTTGAATCGAACTTAAAAAGTGTTTTTAACCGCCAACTTAGTTGCAGGCAAGTGTCATCCGAAGGACCCCAGTACACAATTTTGCTATTCCGGGAATATTTCAGGAACATGCTCTATCATTGTCGAAACATTTCACTGAAAGGCTGGGATTTATTCTTGGAACATTCCTGGAACCAGAAATATCCGCCCTCAGAGATGTTTAAATTGCAAAATGTACACGAAATATATATTTTTACTAATTTCACGGTCAGAAATGGTAATGAAACATTGCAACAATGTCTCCAAATTCATGAATTAGATTAATATCCCGTTGAAGCATCCCATTCATGTTTCAAAAGTGTATTTTTTATTTTCGAATTGTTTCGATATCCCAACGAAACATTTTATTAATGTTTCTGAAATTTTTTTGATATGTTTATGAAAGTTTGAAATATTTAAATATCACTACGAAACATTTCATTGATGTTTCAGATATCCCCCAATTTAATATTTCTACACTCCTCTTGATGATGATTTGAACATTGTGAAGTACCCAGATGATGTTATTTGTGTTTATGGAATACTTCTGAGAAATGTTTCGGAAATATAGCATCAATGTTTCAAGTAATTTGAAAATAATATTGTGATGGACAAAAATGTTCAGAAAAACTACAATATATATATATATATATATATATATATATATATAATTATATTTCAATACAACATACATAAACTGCAAGTTAATGTAACATTTCAGAGTTTCAGTAGCATCTGAAATCAGACCAGTTGAATAAAGTATACCTATGTAGACTGAAATAAAGCCTATCCTCAAATTTTGTATGGGATGGATTCTCTTTCTTCCAGTAAGCGAGAATTCATCAAATATTTTTAGCCAACCCTTGTCTTAGTGACTCTAGCATATCAAACCTATCACAAAGATAAAATAAAGATTCCTGAAAAACTATATATGTCACCAGTCGTTGTTTTCTTGATTCTTATCCATGATCTAATGGCTACTGTATTAAAATCCACTACTGCCGTGTACACGACGATTCCAAATCGAAAACTAAAATTCTGTATTTTGTGTAAAATATGTATATATTCAAGCAAAGCGCTTTCGGCCTTTGGCCATTTTATGTTATCAAAATGTTTATGGTATAATTATGATGTACAAATATAAAAAATTGATCAGGGACCTGTCATGAGAATAAAAAATCATCTTGATTGAGTAACAGCTTGTGAGCATTCTCACATGTGTTGGTTGTTCCTGGTTCTCAGAATCACATTTATAATGTTCAAAACAATGAAAATTTCAACATTGTTTAAACTTTTGAAAATTGTTTTGGCCAACGACTTAACAGCCGTTGTGAGACAGTATGCTGTCAAGTGTCACGTTGTGTGCTATGTTGCCAGATTTACAAGTTTATGATTATGGGTAATGACATCATTTACAAATTGGAAATTATTATTTATTATTGTTTTTCTCTAGATCGAATATTAAAAATTACAAAACTAACTAACAGGCGTGCCCTCGATCTGTACATTGTCTTCTACTACGACTTAACCATATTAATTATAGAAAAGTTGTAGTTTATCCACACCATCTGATGGCTGAGACTGCAGCTGTTTCATTCCATTGCGACGTTGTGGGTATAGCAGTGGCGACTTTCAAAGTTGAACTTTTTGGTATATGATTCCCAAAAAGTTTGATTCAAAAACTGATATCCTGATTCAATAGTGAGGCCACAGTCATGTCATACCAATGACATGAATGTTCATTTATCTTTTTTTGTTAATTTTTCTGGGAAGGTACTCTATTCCTAATAAATTTATACGCGATATAAACGGGCAGATACAGATATGGCAACGTTGTATTTGTACCCTCCAACAGGTCTTTTCATGACACATTACGCGCAAGCGATTTTTGTTTTGCTGGAATTCTATACTTATTATTATAAAATAGAGTATCGACAGACTATGAAAGCAATGGCTAATGAGAAAAGAGCTAAAGAGGAAGCATATCATTTAATATCATTATGTACGAATACCCGGTCAGAGGCCCAAAAGGTTTTACAAAAAAGGGCAATTCGTCTCGTCGGTGATGCCTCGCTTACAAACTCGCTCACTTGTCTGGAACACCGTAGAAAAGTTGGCGATTTGTCTCTATTTTATAGATATTTTCATGGGCGATGCTCTTCTGAAATATCAACAATCGTTCCTGCTTTGGCAGTCTCTTCGAGATTAACCCGTCAAGTTCAGTCATCACACCCCTTCGTGGTCACTTTGGAAACCTGCAGAACATCACTTTCCAAAGACTCGTTCATCCAACGAACAGCGAGGCTTTGGAACTCATTGCCTAGGGAGGTGTTCCCCGAGGCATACAACCTCCAGAAATTTAAGAAGAACACCAACTCCTACCTTCTTTCCCTTGGTTCCCACGATGTTCTCTGAACATTACAGGATATCCCTTTTCGTGGGAACCAGAACATAAAAAAAAAAAAAAAGTCACTAAAATAGAAGACATTTTGGAAATTTCTCAATTGTTTGGAAATATTCCCGGAATTATATAAAATAAACTTCTCAAATATTCACATATAAGGTTATTTTGAAATATTTCGATTATTTACAGGTTAGATAATTTTGGAATATTTAAAAAAGTACTAATTTGAAATTTTTGCAATATTTAATTTTTGGAACATTCTGAATGAATTAAAATAATATTGCACATTTCTCAATTAAGGTAATTCTGAAATGTTTCAATATTATATTGGATGTAATTTTTGAAATATTTCGAAAGTTATGAATTAAGATGTCCGGAAACATATCAAAATATTCCAGTTGTCTTTTAACATCCCTGAAATGTAGCACAAAAATATTTCAAATAAATACAAGTTTCTAATTTTGAAATGTTTCATAAACATTTCATGTTTACTGGGACTATTCGGGTGGTAACCGTGGACAGTCCGAAGGATTGATATCTAGGTACCAAGAATGTTCGTTGGCCACCTATCTCCTCCCGCTCAACGAATCTACAGAAATTAATTTTTATTTCTGTAGCCGTGCCGGGAATCGAACCCGGACCATCTGGGCATCAGCTAGTTACTCATTCATAGATCGGATTCGCACTACATATAATTACGTGAAAATATCGTCAGATGAATCAACTAGATTGAACATGAGAACGATTTGACAGAAATTTCCTCGCTGCATAGATTCAGAGTTGTAGTACATGGGTACTGGGCGATTGTCTGGCTTTTTAATCAACGACCAAAGGAAACAAGACATTCAATACTGACAACTTTCGAGGAACCAGTTTGGGTTTGTCCTTTCAACATCTGATACAGGGGATCCATCCCAAAAAAATGTCTGCCAAGCTATTACTTGGTACTTTTCGTCACTACATATGTTTGGGATTGTAGAACGTTGATTACCGGGCAATAGCCTGGCATATCGAACAACAACCAGGGAAAGCACGTCATTCAATACCGAGCAACGTTCACCAACTTTTAAGGACCGGAATTTTTATTTTTTTATTTCACATACAATACAGAGATCCATCTCAAGAAACGATCTATGGCCGTCTTTTACTAGGTACTTTTCGTCACTACATATGTTTAGAATTGTAGTACGAGTGGTCCTGGGCAACTACCTGGCCTATCAAACTACGAGCAGAGGAACCAACTTTTACAGGTTCGAGTATCCCAAATTAATTGTCTTTTCAACATACTATACAGAAGGGCCACCTCAAGGAAAAACCTCTGCCAGTCTATCTCTTGGTACTTTTCGTCACTGTATACGTTTAGGATTGTAGTACATTGGGTACTGGGCAATTGTCTGGCCTATCAATCACCCAGTTGAGAAAACAATACATAGAGTATTGAAAAGGCAACGTTCACCAACTCCTACAGGAACCAGAATCCCAAATTATTTTCAGCATACAATACAGGAGATCAATCTCAAAAGAAACATTTGTCGGCCTTTTACTCGGTACTTTTTGTCACTACATATTTTTAGAATTGTGGTTCAAGAAGCGCTGGGCAATTGTCTGGCCTATCAAACCCCGACCAAAAAAAAACACGTCATTCAATACTGAGAAGACAACGTTCACCAACTTTTACAGGACCTAGAACTCTTTTCAGCATATATGCAGGAGATTCATCTCAAGAAAAACCTGTCAGTCTTTTACTTGGTACTTTTCGACACTGCATATGTCGAGAATTGTAGTAGGAAAGGTACTGGGAAATTGCCTGTCCTATCAAACTACGAGCAGAGGAATCAACTTTTCACAGGATCGAGAATCCCAAATTAATTGTGTTTTCAACAGTCTATACAGAAGAGCCACCTCAAGGAAAAACCTCTGCCAGTCTATCTCTTGGTACTTTTCGTCACTGTATTCGTTTAGGATTGTAGTACATTGGGTACTGGGCAATTGTCTGGCCTATCAATCACCTAGCAGAGAAAACAATACATAGAGTATTGAAAAGGCAACGTTCACCAACTCCTACAGGAACCAGAATCCCAAATTATTTTCAGCATACAATACAGGAGATCCATCTCAAAAGAAACATTTGTCGGCCTTTTACTCGGTACTTTTTGTCACTACATATTTTTAGAATTGTGGTTCAAGAAGCGCTGGGCAATTGTCTGGCCTATCAAACCCCAACCAAAAAAAACACGTCATTCAATACTGAGAAGACAACGTTCACCAACTTTTACAGGACCTAGAATCTCTTTTCAGCATATAACACAGGAGATCCATCTCAAGAAAAAACCTGTCAGTCTTTTACTTGGTACTTTTCGTCACTGCATATGTTAAGAATTGTAGTACGAAAGGTACTGGGCAATTGCTTGGCCTATCAAACCACAACCAAGAAAAGCAGTCATTCAATACCAGAAGACGACGTTCACCAACTTTTACAGAAAAAACCAAATTAAATTTTTTTTGATTTCAGCATACATTACAAGAAATCCATTCAAGAAGCAATCTATGTCCGTCTTTAACTTGGTACTTTTCGTCAATACATATGTTCAGAATTATAGTACGAGTAGTCCTGGGCAACTGCCTGGCCAACAAACTACGAGCAGAGTAACCAACTTCTAGAGGACCCAGTATCCCAAATCAATTGTCTTTTCAACATACTATACAGGAGGGCCACCTCAAGAAAAAAAAAACATCTGCCAGTCTATCTCTTGGTACTTTTCGTCACTGCATACCTCAAATAACATTCGTCTTTTCAGCATAACATAGAGGAGATCCATATCAAGAGAAAATCTATATCACTCTTTTACTTAGTACTTTTTATTGTTGCATGTGGATTGAAGTACGTTGGGTACTGGGCAATTGTCTGGCCTATTAATCACCAACCAAATAAAACAATACATAGAGTATTGGAGGAGTACGTTCACCAACATTCAAAGGACCTAATATCACACATTGAATTTGTATTTTCAGAAACCAATATAGAGGATCCATGTTGCGAAACATTTCAGCTGTACCTAACTTGGTACTTCTCGTCAGTACATATGTTTAGGATTATAGTACGACATGCAAGTACTGCGCATTTGTCTGGCATATCAATCCACGGCCAAAGGAAACATCAGTCTCAGTACTGGGGAGACAACGTTCACTAACTTATACAAGACCCAGAATCTCATATGGAATTTGTCATACAATAGAGAAGATGCCACTCTGTTACTTAGTACTTGGCACTTTTCGTTCAGGATTGTAGAATGTGGAAGTACTAGGTGATAGAACGGATTGTTTCTGCAATACATAAAAGTGTCGGAAAATAATAGAAGAGTATCGCCAATTATCGATTCAAGCCTAACCAATAGTGATTTTTTTTAAATGTAATCATCATTGGATATGCTTCTCTCAATAGTTGGCAAATCTAGAGACGGCGCATGGGGTTATTCAAGATACACAATCATCAAACACAGTCCATTTGATGAAAAGGACATAGTTGCGAAACATTTCAGCTGTACTAACTTGGTACTTCTGCAGTACATTGTTTAGATTATAGTACGACGGGCAAGTACTGGGCATTTGTCTGGCTTCAATCACGGCCAAAGGAAACATCAGTCTCGTACTGGGAAGACAACGTTCACTAACTTATACAAGACCCAGAATCTCATATGGAATTTGTCATACAATAGAGAAGATGCCACTCTATTACTTGGTACTTGGTACTTTTCGTTCAGGATTGTAGGATGTAGAAGTACTAGGTGATAGAACGGATTGTTTCTATTACTTTTCGTCACAACATATGTTCAGGATTGTAGAATGATAAGTATTTGGTGATAAAACGTATTGTTTCTGCAATACATAAAAGTGTCAGAAAATAAATTAGAAGAGTATCGTCAATTCTCGATTTATGCCTTACCAATAGTGATTTTTTTTTCAAATGTAATCATCATTGAAAATGCTTTTCCTGATGGTTGGCGAATCTAGAGACGGCGCATGAGGTTATTCAGCTATTCAAGATACACAAAAGTCAAACACAGTCCATTTAATGAAAATGACATTTGTTGCGAAACATTTCAGCTGTACATAACTTGGTACTCCTCGTCAGTACATATGTATAGGATTATAGTACTTCGGGCAAGTACTGGGCATTTGTCTGGTATATCAATCCACGGCCGAAGAAAACATCAGTCTTGGTACTGGGAAGACAACTTTCACTAACTTATACAAGACCCAGAATCCCATATGGAATTTGTCATATACTACAGAAGATGCCACTCTATTACTTGGTACTTTTCGTCACTACATATGTTCAGGATTGTAGAATGATAGTATTTGGTAATAGAACGTATTGTTTCTGCAATACATAAAAGTGTCGGAAAATTAATTAGAAGAGTATCGCCAATTATCGATTTAAGCTTACCAATAGTGATTTTTTTTTTGTAATCATCATTGGAAAGCTTTTCCCGATGGTTGGCAAATCTGAGACGGCGCATGGGGTTATTCAGCTACAATCATCAAACACAGTCCATTCAATGAAAAGGGCATATGTTGCGAAACATTTCAGCTGAACATAACTTGGTACTTCTCGTCAGTACATATGTCTGGGATTATAGTACGACGGGCAAGTACTGGGCATTCGTCTGGCATGTCAATACACGGCCAAAGGGAACATCAGTCTCGGTACTGGGAAGAAAACGTTCACTAACTTATACAAGACCCAGAATCTCATATGGAATTTGTCATACAATACAGAAGATGCCACTCTATTACTTGGTACTTTTCGTCACTACATATGTTCAGGATTGTAGAATGTAGAAGTACTAGGGGATAGAACGCATTGTTTCTGCAATACATAAAAGTGTTGGAGAATCAATTGGAAGAATATCGTCAATTATCGATTAAAGCCTTACCAGTAAATAGTAATTTTTTTAAAATTTAATCATCATTGGAAATGCTTTTCCCGTTGGTTTGCAAATCTAGAGACGGCGCATGGGGTTATTCAGCTATCCAATATACACAATCATCAAACACAGTCCATTTAATGAAAAGGACATATGTTGCGAAACATTTCAGCTGTACATAACTCTTAGCATTCCTTCGTAGTTTGTCCGGTACTCAGCGCCTTACATTATCGAGAATGATCGAATCCTTGGTATTTTCCGTACATACGTTGTTACAGAACCGTAGTACGATGAGTTCCTAGGCTTTGCGTTCTGGATATTCCTCCTATTCCTCAAGTCAGCTATATCATACATGAAAGAAGATGTTAAGCCAGAAATCAGTACTGAGCACTGTTCGTACATGCGTCTAAATGAAGTGTCGCAGTACGATCTGTTCTCGGTTCTGTTGCGTGGTTATCTCTACAACTTTCAAATCGAGCTCAGTTTATATTTTCTTACGGTCTACACCGGTTACTGTTAGTACATGCGTATATTCGATCGCAGTACGAGCTGTAAACAGTGTGGTAGGTAATAAATCTGCTACAAGATCCGCTGAAGTACCTTCGGATAATATTCCCAGCGAGCACATACATCCCTGGGATGTTTAGAAAGTGTTGGTTTGAGGATGTTTTTTTGAGACGCAATATGCACTTCCAAAAGAGGACTTCAAAGGATGTTGGAAGTATTGTATTTGTTCTTTTGCGGCATTTCTTTGTATGCCTACTGAGAGGTATTGGCGGAGTCGAAATGTTAACGTGTGGATGTTCTTCCTAGAAAAACATAGTTCGCCTTGAGGATATCCCAGATATTGAATATACATTTATTGTCCAGATCCATAATGGTTCTCGACAATTGTATTTAAAAACTTGATATTTTCCCCACAAAAAAAGTTAAACATTCCATGTGAATTGAATCTTAGAATATTTATATTTTTTCTTCTTTTTCTTTATTTCAATAGTTAAAATAAATGAAATATTTCCAGAGCTGCATAATTAAGTTTGTTTTTCAGGAAGAGACCCCGGCATCGATGAATAAAAAGATTAATCATTGTGCTACATGGCTCTCTATGTCATTACATACTTCATTAGCAAATGTAGTACGTAGAGAGCCGAATAGCTCCTTGAAAATACATCAGAGATCCATATTTTATCGTCAAAGAACGAGAAGAAGCAAGAGGACCCTACTGACTAATTGTATAACATTATCACCCGGTACCTCTCGTATATCTACATTGATTATAAATTGTAGTACGTGTGGTTCTTGGTGATAGCATGTACGTTTTTACACTCTTTGTGTTGAATAATGGATCATGTAGCAAGTATATTACTTGGTACTCTTCGCGTAGCTACATTATTAATGAATTGTAGTACGACGAATACTGAACGATAGACTTGAAAATCCGATCGGAAAAAATTCCGATTTGAACGAAGGCATTTAATAACTTTCGAAAAAAAAAATTACGACATTTGTCTATAAATTGTTTATGAACAAATTGATTAGTTTAATATTAAAAAAAAATCATGCCATTTCGTCTGGCCTATTAAACCCCGAGCAAAGAAAGTACAGCGTTCAATACCTAGAAGACAACGTTTACCAACTTTTACAGGACCTAGAACCTCAAATAACATTTGTCTTTTCAGCATAACATAGAAGAGATCCATCTCAAGAAAAAGCCTGTCACTTTTTTACTTAGCACTTCTCGTCACTGCATATGGATTGTAGTACGTTGGGTACAGGGCAATTGTCTGGCCTATCAATTACCCATCAAAGAAAACAATAAATAGAGTATTAGAAGACTCACCAACATTCACATGACCTAGAATCCCACATTGAATTTGTCTTTTCGGCATACAATACAGAGGATCCATATCAAGAAAAAAATCTGTGAGTCTTTTACTTGGTACTTCTCGTCAGTAAATATGTTTAGGATTATAGTAAGACGGGCAAGTACTGGGCAATTGTCTGGCATATCAATCCACGGCCAAAGAAAACATCAGTCTTAGTACTGGGGAGACAACGTTCACTAACTTATACAAGACCCAGAATCCCATATGGAATTTGTCATACAATACAGAAGATGCCACTCTATTACTTGGTACTTTTCGTCACTACATATGTTCAGGATTGTAGAATGATAAGTATTTGGTAATAGATCGTATTGTTTCTGCAATACATAAAAGTGTCGGAAAATTAATCAGAAGAGAATTGTCAATTATCGATTTAAGCCTTACCAACAGTGATTTTTTTTAGATTTAATCATCATTGGAAATGCTTTTCCCAATGGTTGGCAAATCTAGAGACGGCGCATGGGGTTATTCAGCTATTCAAGATACACAATCATCAAACACAGTCCATTCAATGAAAAGGGAATATGTTGCGAAACATTTCGTATGTACATAACTCTTAGCATTCCTTCGTAGTTTGTCTGGTACTCAGCGCCTTACAATATCGAGAATTATCGAATCCTTGGTATTTTTCGTACATACGTTGTTACAGAACCGTAGTACGATAAGTTCCTAGGCTTTGCTTTCCGGATATTCCTCCTATATGCGCTCAAGTCAGCTATATCATACAGGAAAGAAGATGTTAAGCCATAAATCAGTACTGAGCACTGTTCGTACATGCGTCTATATAAAGTGTCGCAGTATGATCTGTTTTTGGTTCTGTTGCGTGGTTATCTCTACAACTCTCAAATCGAGCTCATTTTATATTTCCTTATGGTCTTCACCGGGTACTGTCAGTATATGCGTAAATTCGATAGCAGTACATCAACTTTATCATCCTAACATCCTAAATTGATGCAAAAGTTTCACTCAGAAAGTGTCAAGTTTGTTTTTTCAAGAAGAATCTCCATTTAGATTACATGATAGACGTCTCAAAAGAGGGATGCATTCCTGGTGGTATAAAAATTGAAAAAAAAACATTTCAAATAGAATGTGAAACCTTCAAATGTCCAAATAAATAACAAAAGGCTTCAGAAAGTGATCTCTAAAAATGTTTTATTGACAGCGATTCAATGTGCGCAAAACGTTCCGGGAATGTTCTGTTGTGTCTATGGAAAAGATATAAAAAAAATCAAGAAAGTTATTTTTGTGACATCCCAGGGACATTCTAAATATAGCCACCTGCGGCGGACATTGGCTGTTTTATAAAAGTTCTATTCATGTTTATTCAGAAAATCGCAGTGGATGTTCAATGTCTCAAAATCTCGTACTCTAACATCTCTGAGATGTTTTTGTGCTCGCTGTGTTATAAGATAAGGTATGATTTTCAATACTTCTCAGCATACGAAATATGTCATTGGTTCTGCCCCAACTCATGTCAATGGATCGGGATATTCTTTATTTCAATAGTTAAAATAAATGAAATATTTCCAAAGCTTCATAATTAAGTTTGTTTTTCAGGAAGAGACCCCGGCATCGACGAATAGAATGAATAATCATTGTGCTACTCGGATCTCTACGTCACTACATACTTCATTAGCAATTGTAGTACGTTGGGAAACGAATAGTTCCTTGAAAATGCATCAATCTTTCATCGTCAAAGAACGAGAAGAAGCAAGAGGACCACTGGCTGATTGTGTAACGTTATCACCCGGAACTACTCGTATATCTACATTGATTATAAATTGTAGTACTTGTGGTTCTTGGTGATAGCCGGTGCGTTTCTAAGTTCTTGTGGAATAATGGATTATGTAGCAAGTATATTACTTGGTACCCTTCGCGTAGCTACATTATTAATGAATTGTAGTACGACGAGTACTGAGCGATAGACTTGGAAATCGGATAAGAGAAAAGTCCGATATTTCTCGAAAATAATCAGAATAATTCACATGTTCTAAAAAATGGGTCAGTCTTTTACTTGGTAGTTCTCGTCAGTACATAGGATTATAGTACTATGGGCAAGTACTGGGTAATTGTCTGGCATATCAATCCCCGGCCAAAGAAATCATTAGTCTCAGTACTAAGAAGACAACGTTCACTAGCTTTCACAAGACCCAGAATCCCATATGAAATTTGTCATACAATACAGAAGATGCCACTCTATTACTTGGTTCTTTTCGTCACGACATATGTTCAGGATTGTAGAATGTAGAAGTACCAGGCGATGAAACGCATTGTTTCTGCAAAACATAAAAGTGTCGGAAAATTAATTAGAAGAGTATTGTCAATTATCGATTAAAGCTTTACCAATGGTGATTTTTTTTTAATTTAATCATCATTGGAAATGCTTTTCCCGATGGTTGGCAAATCAAGAGACGGCGCATGGGGTTATTCAGCTATTCAAGATATACAATCATCAAACACAGTCCATTTAATGGAAAGGACATATGTTGCAAAACATTTCGGCACTACATAACTCTTAGCATTCCTTCGAAGTTTGTCTGGTACTCAGCGCCTTACAATATCGAGAATTACCGAATCCTTGGTATTTTTCGTACATATGTTGTTACAGAACCGTAGTACGATACCTAAGTTCCTAGGCTTTGCTTTCTGGATATTCCTCCTATATTCGCTCAAGTCAGCCATATCATACAGGACAGAAGACGTTAGCCAGAAATCAGTACTGAGCACTGTTCGTACATGCGTCTACATAAAGTATCGCAGCACGATCTGTTGTCGGTTCTGTTTCGTGGTTATCTCTACAACTCTCAAATCGAGCTCATTTCATATTTTCTTACGGTCTACACCGGGTACTGTTAGTACATGCGTATATTCGATCGCACTACGAGCTGTACACAGTATGGAAAGTAATGAATCTGCTACAAGATCCGCTGAAGTACCTTCGGATAATATTCCCAGCGAGCACATACATCCCTGGGATGTTTTGAAAATGTTGGTTTGAGAATGTTTTTTTGAGACGCAATATGCACTCTCCAAAGAAAACTTCAAAGGATGTTGGAAGTATTGTATTTGTTTTTCTGCGGCATTTATTTGTATGCCTACTGAGAGATATTGGCGAAGTCAAAATGTTGACGTGTGGATGTTCTTTCTAGAATAACATAGTTCGCTTTGAGGATATCCCAGATATTGAATATACATTAATTGTCCAGGTCCATAATGGTTCTCGACAATTTTATTTAATAACTTGATATTTTCCCACAAAAAAAGCTAAACATTCCATGTGAATTGAATCTCAGAATATTTATATTTTTCCATCTTTTTCTTTATTTCAATAGTTAAAATAAATAAAATATTTCCAGAGCTGCATAATAAAGTTTGTTTTTCAGGAAGAGACCCCGGCATCGACGAATAGGAAGATTATTCATTGTGCTACACGGCTCTCTACGTCACTACATCATCAGCAATTGTGGTACGTTGGGAGCCGGATAGTTCCTTGAAAATGCATCAGAGATCCATTTTTTATCGTCAAAGAATGAGAAGAAGCAAGAGGACCACTGACTAATTGTATAACGTTATCACCCGGATTCTCGTATATCTACATTGATTATAAATTGTAGAACGTGTGGTTCTTGGTGATAGCCGGTACGTTTCTACAGTTCTTGTGGTAAATAATGGATCATGTAGTGCAAGTATATTACTTGGTTCCCTTCGCGTAGCTACATCATTAATGAATTGTAGTACGACGAGTACTGAGCTGTTCCATAAAAGTTCTATTCACGTATAATCAGAAAATCGCAGTGGATGTTCAATGTCTCAAAATCTCGTACTTTAACATCTCTGAGATGTGTTTGTGCTCGCCGTGTTATAAGATGAGATATGATTTCTAATACTTTACAGTATACGAAATATTTCATTAGTTTTGCTCCAACTCATGTCAATGGATCGGGATATTCTTTATTTCAATAGTTAAAATAAATGAAATATTTCCAGAACTGCAGAATCGAGTTTCCTTTTCAAGAAAAGACCACGGCATCGACGAATAGGAAGATTAATCATTGTGCTACATGGCTCTCTATGTCATTACATACTCCATAAGCAAATGTAGTACGTAGAGAGCCGAATAGTCCTTTGGAAATGCATCAGAGATCCATATTTTATCGTCAAAGAACGAGAAGAAGCAAGAGGACCCCACTGACTAATTGTATAACGTTATCAATCGGTACTTCTCGTATATCTACATTGATTATAAATTGTAGAACGTGTGGTTCTTGGTGATAGCCGGTACGTTTCTACAGTTCTTGTGGTAAATAATGGATCAGGTAGTGCAAGTATATTACTTTGTTCCCTTCGCGTAGCTACATTATTAATGAATTGTAGAACGACGAGTACTGAGCTGTTCCATAAAAGTTCTATTCATGTTTAATCAGAATTTCGCAGTGGATGTTCAATGTCTCAAAATCTCGTACTTCAACATCTCTGAGATGTGTTTGTGCTCGCTGTGTTATAAGATGAGATATGATTTCTAATACTTTTCAGTATACGAAATATGTCATTAGTTTTGCTTCAACTCATGTCAATGGATCGGGATATTCTTTATTTCAATAGTTAAAATAAATGAAATATTTCCAGAACTGCAGAATCAAGTTTGTTTTTCAGGAAGAGACCACGGCATCGACGAATAGGTAGATTAATCATTGTGCTATATGGCTCTCTATGTCATTACATACTTCATTAGCAAATGTAGTACGTAGAGAGCCAAATAGTCCCTTGAAAATGCATCAGAGATCCATATTTTATCGTCAAAGAACGAGAAGAAGCAAGAGGACCCCACTGACTAATTGTATAACGTTATCACTCAGTACTTCTCGTATATGTACATTGATTATGAATTGTGGTACGTGTGGTTCTCGGTGATAGCCGGTACGTTTCTACAGTTCTTGTGGTAAATGATGGATCATGTAGCGCAAGTATATTACTTGGTTCCCTTCGCGTAGCTACATTATTGATAAATTGTAGTACGACGAGTACTGAGCTGTTCCATAAAAATTCTATTCATGTTTAATCAGAAAATCGCAGTGGATGTTCAATGTCTCAAAATCTCGTACTTCAACATCTCTGAGATGTGTTCGTGCTCGCTGTGTTATAAGATGAGATATGATTTCTAATACTTTTCAGTATACGAAATATGTCATTAGTTTTGCTTCAACTCATGTCAATGGCTCGGGATATTCTTTATTTCATTAGTTGAAATAAATGAAATATTTCTTGAACTGCAGAATCAAGTTTGTTTTTCAGGAAGAGACCCCGGCATCGACGAATAGAAAGATTAATCATTGTGCTACATGGCTCTCTATGTCATTACATACTTCATAAGCAAATGTAGTACGTAGAGAGCCAAATAGTCCCTTGAAAATGCATCAGAGATCCATATTTTAACGTCAAAGAACGAGAAGAAGCAAGAGGACCCCACTGACTAATTGTATAACGTTATCACCCGGTACCTCTCGTATATCTACATTGATTATAAATTGTAGTACGTGTGGTTCTTGGTGATAACATGTACGTTTCTACACTTCTTGTGTTGAATAATGGATCATGTAGCCTCGCGTAGCTACATTATTAATGGATTATAGTACGACGAGTACTGAGCGATAGACTCGGAAATCCGGTCGGAAAAAAGTCCGATTTGAACTTAGGCATTCAATGACTATCGAAAAAAAAACTACATTTGTCTATAAATTGTTTATGAACAAATTAATCAGTTTGATATTGAAAAAAATCATGCCATTTCGTCTGGCCTATCAAACTCCGAGCAAAGAAAGTACAGCGTTCAATACTTAGAAGACAACGTTTACCAACTTCCACAGGACCTAGAACCTCAAATAACATTTGTCTTTTCAGCATAACATAGAAGAGATCCATCTCAAGAAAAAGCCTGTTACTTTTTTACTTAGCACTTCTCGTCACTGCATATGGATTGTAGTACGTTGGGTACAGGGCAATTGTCTGGCCTATCAATTACCCATCAAAGAAAACAATAAATAGAGTATTAGAAGACTCACCAACATTCACATGACCCAGAATCCCACATTGAATTTGTCTTTTCAGCATACAATACAGAGGATCCATTTCAAGAAAAAAATCTGTCAGTCAGTCTTTTACTTGGTACTTCTCGTCAGTACATATGTTTAGGATCATAGTACGACGGGCAAGTACTGGGCATTTGTCTGGCATATCAATCCACGGCCAAAGGAAACGTCAGTCTTAGTACTACTGGGAAGACAACGTTCACTAACTTGTACAAGAACTTATACAAGAATCTCATATGGAATTTGTCATACAATAGAGAAGATGCCACTCTATTACATGTTACTTGCAACTTTTCGTTCAGGATTGTGGAATGTAGAAGTACTAGGTGATAGAACGGATTGTTTCTGCAATACATAAAAGTGTCGGAAAATTAATTAGAAGAGTATCGCCAATTATCGATTCAAGCCTAACCAATAGTGATTTTTTTAAAATGTTATCATCATTGGATATGCTTCTCCCGATGGCTGGCAAATCTAGAGACGACGCATGGGGTTATTCAAGATACACAATCATCAAACACAGTCCATTTAATGGAAAGGACATATGTTGCGAAACATTTCAGCTGTACATAACTTGGTACTTCTCGTCAGTACATATGTTTAGGATTATAGTACGACGGGCAAGTACTGGGCAATTGTCTGGCCTATCAATTACCATGAAGAAAACAATGAATAGAGTATTAGAAGACTCACCAGCATTCACATGACCTAGAATCCCACATTGAATTTGTCTTTTCAGCATACAATGCAGAGGGTCCATCTCAAGAAAAAAATCTGTCAGTCTTTTACTTGGTACTTCTCGTCAGTAAATATGTTTGGGATTATAGTAAGACGGGCAAGTACTGGGCAATTGTCTGGCATATCAATCCACAGCCGAAGAAAACATCAGTCTTAGTACTGGGAAGACAACGTTCACTAACTTATACAAGACCCAGAATCTCATATGGAATTTGTCATACAATACAGAAGATGCCACTCTATTACTTGGTTCTTTTCGTCACGACATATGTTCAGGATTGTAAAATGTAGAAGAACCAGGCGATGAAACGCATTGTTTCTGCAAAACATAAAAGTGTCGGAAAATTAATTAGAAGAGTATCGTCAATTATCGATTAAAGCTTTACCAATAGTGATTTTTTTTTTAAATAATCATCATTGGAAATGCTTTTTCCGATGGTTGGCAAATCTAGAGACGGCGCATGGGGTTATTCAGCTATCCAAGATACACAATCATCAAACACAGTCCATTTAATGAAAAGGACATATGTTGCGAAACATTTCGGCACTACATATATCTTAGCATTCCTTCGAAGTTTGTCTGGTACTCAGCTCCTTAGAATATCGAGAATGATCGAATCCTTGGTATTTTTGGTACATACGTTGTTACAGAACCGTAGTACGATGAGTTCCTAGGCTTTGCTTTCTGGATATTCCTCCTATATTCGCTCAAGTCAGCTATATCATACAGGACAGAAGACGTTAGCCAGAAATCAGTACTGAGCACTGTTCGTACATGCGTCTACATAAAGTATCGCAGCACGATCTGTTGTCGGTTCTGTTTCGTGGTTATCTCTACAACTCTCAAATCGAGCTCATTTTATATTTTCTTACGGTCTACATCGGGTACTGTTAGTACATGCGTATATTCGATCGCAGTACGAGCTGTACACAGGATGGAAAGTAATGAATCTGCTACAAGATCCGCTGAAGTACCTTCGGATAATATTCCCAGCGAGCACATACATCCCTGGGATGTTTTGAAAATGTTGGTTTGGAAATGTTTTTTTGAGACGTAATATGCACTCTCCAAAGAAAACTTCAAAGGATGTTGGAAGTATTGTGTTTGTTTTTCTGCGGCATTTATTCGTATGCCTACTGAGAGGTATTGGCGAAGTCAAAATGTTGACGTGTGGATGTTTTTTCTAGAATAACATAGTTCGCCTTGAGGATATCCCAGATATTGAATATACATTAATTGTCCAGATCCATAATGGTTCTCGACAATTTTATTTAATAACTTGATATTTTCCCACAAAAAAAGTTAAACATTCCATGTGAATTGAATCTCAGAATATTTATATTTTTCCATCTTTTTCTTTATTTCAATGGTTAAAATAAATGAAATATTTCCAGAGCTGCATGATAAAGTTTGTTTTTCAGGAAGAGACCCCGGCATCAACGAATAGAATGAATAATCATTGTGCTACTCGGATCTCTACGTCACTACATACTTCATCAGCAATTGTAGTACGTTGGGAGCCGGATAGTTCCTTGAAAATGCATCCATTTTTTATCGTCAAAGAATGAGAAGAAGCAAGAGGACCACTGACTAATTGTATAACATTATCACCCGGTACTTCTCGTATATCTACATTGATTATAAATTGTAGAACGTGTGGTTCTCGGTGATAGCCGGTACGTTTCTACAGTTCTTGTGGTAAATAATGGATCATGTAGTGCAAGTATATTACTTGGTTCCCTCCGCGTAGCTACATCATTAATGAATTGTAGTACGACGAGTACTGAGCTGTTCCATAAAAGTTCTATTCATGTATAATCAGAAAATCGCAGTGGATGTTCAATGTCTCAAAATCTCGTACTTAACATCTCGAGATGTGTTTGTGCTCGCTGTGTTATAAGATGAGATATGATTTCTAATACTTTTCAGTATACGAAATATGTCATTAGTTTTGCTTCAACTCATGTCAATGGATCGGGATATTCTTTATTTCAATAGTTAAAATAAATGAAATATTTCCAGAACTGCAGAATCAAGTTTGTTTTTCAGGAAGAGACCCCGTCATCGACGAATAGGTAGATTAATCATTGTGCTATATGGCTCTCTATGTCATTACATACTTCATTAGCAAATGTAGTACGTAGAGAGCCAAATAGTCCCTTGAAAATGCATCAGAGATCCATATTTTATCGTCAAAAAACGAGAAGAAGCAAGAGGACCCCACTGACTAATTGTATAACGTTATCACTCAGTACTTCTCGTATATGTACATTGATTATGAATTGTGGTACGTGTGGTTCTCGGTGATAGCCGGTACGTTTCTACAGTTCTTGTGGTGAATAATGGATCAGGTAGTGCAAGTATCTTTGTTCCCTTCGCGTAGCTACATTATTAATGAATTGTAGAACGACGAGTACTGAGCTGTTCCATAAAAGTTCTATTCATGTATAATCAGAAAATCGCAGTGGATGTTCAATGTCTCAAAATCTCGTACTTCAACATCTCTGAGATGTGCTTGTGCTCGCTGTGTTATAAGATGAGATATGATTTCTAATACTTTTCAGTGTACGAAATATGTCATTAGTTATGCTTCAACTCATGTCAATGGCTCGGGATATTCTTTATTTCATTAGTTGAAATAAATGAAATATTTCCTGAACTGCAGAATCAAGTTTGTTTTTCAGGAAGAGACCCCGGCATCGACGAATAGGAAGATTAATCACTGTGCTACATGGCTCTCTATGTCATTACATACTTCATTAGCAAATGTAGTACGTAGAGAGCCGAATAGTTCCTTGAAAATGCATCAGAGATCTATATTTTATGGTCAAAGAACGAGAAGAAACTAGAGGACCCCACTGACTAATTGTATAACGTTATCACCCGGTACTTCTCGTATATGTACATTGATTATGAATTGTGGTACGTGTGGTTCTCGGTGATAGCCGGTACGTTTCTACAGTTCTTGTGGTAAATGATGGATCATGTAGCGCGAGTATATTACTTGGTTCCCTTCGCGTAGCTACATTATTGATAAATTGTAGTACGACGAGTACTGAGCTGTTCCATAAAAGTTCTATTCATGTTCAATCAGAAAATCGCAGTGTTCAATGTCTCAAAATCTCTTACTTCAACATCTCTGAGATGTGTTTGTGCTCGCTGTGTTATAAGATGAGATATGATTTCTAATACTTTTCAGTGTACGAAATATGTCATTAGTTATGCTTCAACTCATGTCAATGGCTCGGGATATTCTTTATTTCATTATTTGAAATAAATGAAATATTTCCTGAACTGCAGAATCAAGTTTGTTTTTCAGGAAGAGACCCCGGCATCGACGAATAGGAAGATTAATCACTGTGCTACATGGCTCTTTTAAAACCGAATAGTTCCTTGAAAATGCATCAGAGATCTATATTTTATGGTCAAAGAACGAGAAGAAGCAAGAGGACCCCACTGACTAATTGTATAACGTTATCACCCGGTACCTCTCGTATATCTACATTGATTATAAATTGTAGTACGTATGGTTCTTGGTGATAGCATGTACTTTTCTACACTTCTTGTGTTGAATAATGGATCATGTAGCAAGTATATTACTTGGTACCCTTCGCGTAGCTACATTATTAATGAATTGTAGTACGACGAGTACTGAGCGATAGACTTGGAAATCCGATCGGAAAAAAGTCCGATTTGAACTAAGGCATTCAATAACTTTCGAAAAAAAAAACTACGTTTGTCTATAAATTGTTTAGGAACAAATTAAGTAGTTTAATATTGAAAAAAATCATGCCATTTCGTCTGGCCTATCAAACTCCGAGCAAAGAAAGTACAGCGTTCAATACTTAGAAGACAAGGTTTACCAACTTCCACAGGACCTAGAACCTCAAATAACATTTGTCTTTTCAGCATAGCATAGAAGAGATCCATCTCAAGAAAAAGCCTATGTCACTTTTGTACTTAGTACTTTTCGTCACTCCATATGGATTGTAGTACGTTGGGTACAGGGCAATAGTCTGGCCTATCAATTACCCATCAAAAAAAACAATAAATAGAGTATTAGAAGACTCACCAACATTCACATGACCTAGAATCCCACATTGAATTTGTCTTTTCAGCATACAATACAGAGGATCCATTTCAAGAAAAGAATCTGTCAGTCAGTCTTTTACTTGGTACTTCTCGTCAGTACATATGTTTAGGATCATAGTACGACGGGCAAGTACTGGGCATTTGTCTGACATATCAATCCACGGCCAAAGGAAACGTCAGTCTTAGTACTACTGGGAAGACAACGTTCACTAACTTGTACAAGAACTTATACAAGAATCTCATATGGAATTTGTCATACAATAGAGAAGATGCCACTCTATTACATGTTACTTGCAACTTTTCGTTCAGGATTGTGGACTGTAGAAGTACTAGGTGATAGAACGGATTGTTTCTGCAATACATAAAAGTGTCGGAAAATTAATTAGAAGAGTATCGCCAATTATCGATTCAAGCCTAACCAATAGTGATTTTTAAAAAATGTTATCATCATTGGATATGCTTCTCCCGATGGCTGGCAAATCTAGAGACGACGCATGGGGTTATTCAAGATACACAATCATCAAACACAGTCCATTTAATGGAAAGGACATATGTTGCGAAACATTTCAGCTGTACATAACTTGGTACTTCTCGTCAGTACATATGTTTAGGATTATAGTACGACGGGCAAGTACTGGGCAATTGTCTGGCCTATCAATTACCCATCGAAGAAAACAATGAATAGAGTATTAGAAGACTCACCAGCATTCACATGACCTAGAATCCCACATTGAATTTGTCTTTTCAGCATACAATGCAGAGGGTCCATCTCAAGAAAAAAATCTGTCATTCTTTTACTTGGTACTTCTCGTCAGTAAATATGTTTGGGATTATAGTAAGACGGGCAAGTACTGGGCAATTGTCTGGCATATCAATCCACAGCCGAAGAAAACATCAGTCTTAGTACTGGGAAGACAACGTTCACTAACTTATACAAGACCCAGAATCCCATATGGAATTTGTCATACAATACAGAAGATGCCACTCTATTACTTGGTTCTTTTCGTCACGACATATGTTCAGGATTGTAGAATGTAGAAGTACCAGGCGATGAAACGCATTGTTTCTGCAAAACATAAAAGTGTCGGAAAATTAATTAGAAGAGTATCGTCAATTATCGATTAAAGCTTTACCAATAGTGATTTTTTTTTTAATTAATCATCATTGGAAATGCTTTTCCCGATGGTTGGCAAATCTAGAGACGGCGCATGGGGTTATTCAGCTATTCAAGATATACAATCATCAAACACAGTCCATTTAATGAAAAGGACATATGTTGCGAAACATTTCGGCACTACATATATCTTAGCATTCCTTCGAAGTTTGTCTGGTACTCAGCTCCTTACAATATCGAGAATGATCGAATCCTTGGTATTTTTCGTACATACGTTGTTACAGAACCGTAGTACGATCCCTAAGTTCCTAGGCCTTGCTTTCTGGATATTCCTCCTATATTCGCTCAAGTCAGCTATATCATACAGGAAAGAAGATGTTAAGCCAGAAATCAGTACTGAGCTCTGTTCGTATATGCGTCTATATGAAGTGTTGCAGTACGATCTGTTCTCGGTTCTGTTGCGTGGTTATCTCTACAACTCTCAAATCGAGCTCATTTTATATTTTCTCACGGTCTACACCGGGTACTGTTAGTACATGCGTATATTTGATCGCAGTACGAGCTGTACACAGTGTGGAAGGTAATAAATCTGCTACAAGATCCGCTGAAGTACCTTCGGATAATATTCCCAGCGAGCACATACATCCCTGGGATATTTTGAAAGGGTTGGTTTGAGGATGTTTTTTTTAGACGCAATATGCACTTCTAAAAGAGGACTCCAAAGGATGTTGGAAGTATTGTATTTGTTCTTCTGTGGCATTTCTTTGTATGCCTACTGAGTGGTATTGGCGAAGTCAAAATGTTAACGTGTGGATGTTATTTCTAGAATAACATAGTTCGCCACTGAGTAATAAGTGAATAAGGTAAGTATTAAAGGAATTGAATGTATAAGCATAGTCCACAAACATAATATAACCTCAAAAACATGCAATGTGTATTTTTTGATAGGGTTTTTGAATCTGTAATGACATAGTGAAACTGTATCATTGAAAATCTTGGAAAAAACACCTGTTTTCCGTATCATTTTTCCATTAGGAACTTTGTTAGTTCAGATTATGGGGAGTTGGAAAATAAAAAACAACTTCCCATATTTTCCAACAGACTTGTGCGACCTGAATTATATTGACTCTTTGAATAGAAGTTTGTGGTAAAACTGAAGAATCATTGTAAAAATGATTGTTTTTCTAAATATAATTTCAAATGAATCTTCCTACTTAGAGATACAATTGAAATTATATATAAGAAAATATCTAATCATATTGTAATTATCTTCAAAATATGTTTCATGCCCTAAGAAATATAAAAGCCTTGGAAGTTATAAAAATTTTTTTATTTTTCAACATCAACACTATCATCCTAACAGACTAATTAATGGAAAACTTTCACTCAGAAAGTGTCAAGTTTATTTTTTCAAGAAGAATCCATTTATATTACATGATAGACATCCCAAAAGAGGGATACATTCCTGGTGGTTTAAACATTGAAAAAAATACTCCATTTCAAATAGAATGTGACACCTTCAAATATCCAAATAAATAATAAAAGAGTTCAGGAACTGATCTCTAGAAATCTTTCATTTACAGCGATGTAATGTGCGCAAAACGTTTTGGGAATGTTCTGTAATGTCTATGAAAAGGATTTAAAAAAATCAGGAAAAGTTCTTTTTGTGACATCCCAGGGACATTCTGAAAATTGCCACCTGCGGCGGACATTGGCTCTTCTATGAAAGTTCTATCCTTGTATAAACAGAACATTGCAGTGGATATCCTATGTCTCAAAATCTCGTACTTTAACATCTCTGAGATGTTTTTGTGCTCGCTGTGTTATAAGATGATGAGGTATGATTTCTAATATTTTTTCAGTATACGAAATATGTCATTAGTTTTGCTTCAACTCATGTCAATGATCGGGATATTCTTTATTTCAATAGTTTAAATAAATGAAATATTTCCAGAGCTGCATAATTAAGTTTGTTTTTCAGGAAGAGACCCCGGCATCGATGAATAAGAAGATTAATCATTGACTACATGGCTCTCTATGTCATTACTACTTCATTAGCAAATAAATACATCAGAATCCATATTTTATCGTCAAAAACGAGAAGAAGCAAGAGGACCCCACTGACTAATTGTATAACGTTATCACCCGGTACTTCTCGTATATCTACATTGATTATAAATTGTAGTACGTGTGGTTCTTGGTGATAGCCGGTACGTTTCTACAGTTCTTGTGGTGAATAATGGATCAGTAGCACAAGTATATTACTTGGTTCCCTTCGCGTAGCTACATTATTATGAATTGTAGACGACGAGTACTGAGCTGTTTATAAGTTCTATTATGTAAATCAGAAAACGCAGTGGATGTTCATGTCTAAATCTCGTCTTTAACATCTCTGTTTGTGCTCGCTGTGTTATAAGATGAGGTATGATTTCTAATATTTTTTCAGTATACGAAATATGTCATTAGTTTTGCTTCAACTCATGTCAATGGATCGGGATATTCTTTATTTCAATGGTTAAAATAAATGAAATATTTCCAGAGCTGCATAATTGAGTTTGTTTTTCAGGAAGAGACCCCGGCATCGATGAATAAGAAGATTAATCAATGTACTACATGGCTCTCTATGTCATTACATACTTCATTAGCAAATGTAATACGTAGAGAGCCGAATAGTTCCTTGAAAATGCATCAGAGATCCATCTTTTATGGTCAAAGAACGAGAAGAAGCAAGGGGACCACTGACTAATTGTATAACGTTATCACCCGGTACTTCTCGTTATCTACATTGATTATAAATTGTAGTACGTGTGGTTCTTTTTGATAGCCTGTACACTTCTTGTGGTAAATAATGGATCATGTAGCAAGTATATTGCTTGGAAATCCGATCAGAAAAAAGTACGATATTTCTCTGAAAATAATCAGAATAGGTATCAGTTCACATGTTCTAGTGTGCTACTGCCACAGAAGACCCTAACTACACCGAAGCGTGATCTTCAAGGGGCCAATTTTCGTGACTTTCCTTCTCTGCTAGGTGGTACATCTGTCATTTTTGGAGTGGCAAATTTGAATTAAATGAAGTTTTAGGCACACCTAGTTTCAGCTGAGATGTATAAAAACCCTGGTGCTTGCACTTATACCTGTAGAAGTTTGGGATCGACTTGGCGACACTTGGCCTACTTGATAATAGAGATTACTAGCGTGTCAGATGGCGCCAATTTCGATTTAGTTTCAATTCAGTAAGGGTATATTTATTTACTCAGATTTCTTTTTGAAGCTAACTGTGCGCGGGTTCTAATTCTAGCTTTGCTATTGGTTTAAAAGAGACATCTGTCAAACTTCATCAATAGCAAAGCTAGAATTAGAAGCCCCCGAACATTGCACAAAGAAAGCACTGTCGTGTTGTTTTTCGTATTTTGTACGATTTGAATTTGAGGTTAACGGCATTTTGACAGACGGAGAATTGGAAATGAAATTGTCATTTAATTGCAGAAAATATAAAATGCAATGCATACAATATAACTAACTATGGAAATATCATTATTAGTCAATTTGTCAAGATTTGTACTTGCTTTTGGTACTAAATACAGGCGAAAATTCGAATCTGCGGCTTTATACTGTACACATAAAATGCAAATGTGGCCCATTCTACTAAAAGTATCCTTACACACTACACTACCTGAAAATAAATAATTCCTCACGCACTAATGAATTGATGAACGAGTGGTTTTTTTAAAGAACAAACTCAGAAATAAGCTAAGCAAGATTTCATATCAAAGAGATGGAAAACGCATAGATACCGACAAAACACTGAAAATAATTTCATATAAGATGCTGCAGATGTCAGAAATTAAGTTCTGACATTAAGCGAGAATAGAGACAAACATTTTTGGACGGCGCCATCTACCACAGAGAGAGAAGCTCTGTTGAAGTAACAGGTGGTGTCCCCTCAAAAATCTAAACAATATCGAATCAGTTCATTCACCAGGGTTTTTAGACATATTAGTTTCAGCATACTTTTCAGTTTGGTTATCGATTCAATTGGAAAATATATTATGAGTTTCCTTCTCAGTTGTGATACATATATTAACAATCACTTGCGATGAGCGAAATCAAAATGGACACTTCAAATGCAAATACAGATAAACCAGCGGGAAGTTTGAATTTGACGTTGACAAATGTATACCACATTGCATAGCACAAGCGCTCTCAAATAAAGTATGAGCGGGAAAATGTTAGGATATATATATATATATATATATATATATATATATATATATATATATATATATATATATATATATATATATATATATTGAGAATCAAACTGAGAAAATAGTTTGTTTCTGAATCCCAAATCAATTGCGTTTCCAAAATGTCCCTACAAATCATCATATTTTCCATAAATTTTGTTAATATTTTCATGACATTTCATAGCTTTTTGCTAAGTTTCCAGCCATAAAGGCATGAATAATTGAAACTTCCATTACGTGGAACATGTGTCTGTTGATATATTGACAGACCAGGCGAGCTTTTGGACTGTAATAACCCAATTATATTGTCTCAAATTCCGAAAAAAACATGTGAATTCTGGGTGTTTTATGCATATCTGATGTTACCGATTGCCGTAGTGGATGTTTTGGAACTTGAAATATAAATCATTGTCAAAGACAAATATATTCGAAGAATTTACCTTCGATAGGAACTGAAACTTCTACTATCACAAGGAACCTAAGCAAAGTCTGAACAACTAACGCAGGAACACTACTTCAATATTTTTTCACGTGAAACAAACAATGACTGCAACGAGATAGCCTCTTTGATGAAAAATGTGGTTTTCTCTTGGCGCATGTGCAATCTATTATTATCAATATTCGTGGTTAATAAATATGAGTGGTTAGTGTAGTGGCAACATCTATGATTTGTACTTCCAAGTAACAAAACGGGATATTGGATAGCGCCCTCTGGAGTGATGTACAACGACTACGAACAAGCCCGGCAGTCGGCATCTTAGACACTGCTCTAACTTTATTAACACTTAACCTCACTTTATATGAATGTTGCAGATGCGAAGAAAAAGGTAACATTCAAACAAATCGGATTCAAGAGTGTTCAATGAAGATAATGTACCAAATATTCCGATCGAACCTATTTAGAATCCAACATTTTTGTATAGCTGCAAAACTTCCACTTGAAACTAATTCCCAAAATAAAAGGTTTGTTCCCTTGGAAAGAGCAAAATCAAAAATTGATCCAAATAAACTACCCTCAAAGACCAAGATCGATGCTGATACGGTAGCCCTGCTTGAGAGATTGTCTTTAGTGGATTGTGAAAGCAGAAAAGCCATAGAAACTTTGGAAACGGCACTAGAATTCGCAGATCAGATATTGCAAGTGGATACGACCAATGTGGAGCCCTTGATAACAGTTTTGGAAGATATGTAAGTTGATTTTACTGGGAAAATACAGGGTGACCCAGGAGTGAGTGCAAGCTCCATACGTTTTTTCTATTCAAACTATCGACTTGTTTTAAAAAAAATGATATGTTGGGTATAGCTCGTCCAGTATTGAAACGACCACTTTGACCTTCCCCTACCTAACAACCAATTTTTCTCGGAGAAGCCCAAGCCATTGTCTAACTGTGGCTATTGATAGAAATTCCATAGGTGTACCAAATTATTTGGTATAGGCGAAACACGAGATGTAGTTTTGTGATTATGGTCCGATTTTTATTCAAAATTGGTATGCGGGGGTTTTCGGGGTCGGAGATTATGAATTTTTTGTCAAAGTTGAATAAATAACTGCACTACCTATTTATTAATCAAACAAACCTAACCTTTCAAACGCTGCATGACAAGCCACTGGTGAAGATTCACCGTAGCATAAGCAGCCACATCAAATCGTGTCCACTCGTGTTTTCCCCCTCTCTACCTACCAAACGGTCGTTTCAATACTGGACGAGCTCTAATGAGGCACATTCTCTAAATATTTCTGTTCCATTTATATACAGAATGTCCCAAAATCAGATACACAATTAAGTTACTTTTGGATTCGCCACTATTTTTGGATTCGCCACTAAATTGTCGATATAACGCACCCAGGTTTCTTAGACTTATCTGCAATCGTTTTTGACTTATGTCAATATATGTGTGAAAATAGTGTTGTGCATAGACCCACAGAAAAGTTCATAACCTCAGAACCATTCAAGATAACTTGTTGTGTGAAATCGGTATTTCTTTTATGGATCGCAGGGCTCTATTAAATCTACAAAGTTCTATCTGGACATTCTTAAAACATTCTGGAAACTTGATTACTATCGTTTCGGACGTCCATCGTCTTAATGTATTTAAAAGGTTTTCACGACGTTTCGAATGCTTGTATCTGCAATCGTCTTCAGGTGAATACTGAAGACGATTGCAGATACAAGCATTCGAAACGTCGTGAAAACCTTTTAAATACATTAAGACGATGGACGTCCGAAACGATAGTAATCAAGTTACCACATCGTCTACAACCTTCAAACATTCTGGAAACTGGTACGCATTTCTCCCCGTAATCTAATATCGTCTTTACGTAAATCGGCTAATAATTTTTCAATCCCTTATTTCTTTCTTTCATATAAGAACCGTTTCACCCAAAAGCGTCTTTTATTTTACCGGTGACAACTCTGAAGAAGCACAAAACTAGCAGACATGATGAGAAAATCATCTCGTTTTTCTCTTTTAGCATAAAAACGCCACATATTCTCACAGTTTGTGAGTTTCTAATACCGAAAACTAATTCTACCTGTGGACGACATGAAACAAAACCAAAACTAAAAACTTTTGTTGACATTTTGTCTCTTGTCAGTGTGGATACAAGTTTTCATATTGTTTTGTTTCCAGAATGTTGCTCATTTGTCGTGTTTCTGTTTTGTTGGTTTAATGTGGAACTGGCATTAGGCTTTACCGTATCTTTTGAGATGCAGGCGAACTGGGAGCCGATGTTCCATCGCCTACTACGATTTTTTGACAAATTACAAATGCCAATAACTCGACTTTTTCAAATGCAACACCCTATATTTTATTGCACGGCATTTTTCAAGACTTTTTTGACGAAATACGGTTTGTGGGGTCTACTTATTACGAAGGCGTAGAAGGGCCAACAACAAAATATTTTTCAAAAACATTTGGAATTGCCACTTTGAACTGACAATTGTCAGTTCAAAGTGACAATCGTCACTTCAAATTGTCAATTGTCACTTCAAAATGGCAATTCCCGATGTTTTTGTGAATGACAATTGTCACTTCGAAGTGACAATTGTCACTTCAAAGTGACAATCGTCAGTTCAAAGTGACAATTGTCACTTCAAATTGACAATTGTCACTTCAAAATGGCAATTCCCGATGTTTTTGTAAATGACAATTGTCACTTCGAAGTGACAATTGTCACTTCAAAGTGACAATTGTCAGTTCAAAGTGACAATCGTCACTTCAAATTGACAATTGTCACTTCAAAATGGCAATTCCCGATGTTTTTGTAAATGACAATTGTCACTTCGAAGTGACAATTGTCAGTTCAAAGTGACAATTGTCAGTTCAAAGTGACAATCGTCACTTCAAATTGACAATTGTCACTTCAAAATGGCAATTCCCGATGTTTTTGTAAATGACAATTGTCACTTCGAAGTGACAATTGTCAGTTCAAAGTGACAATTCTCACTTCAAATTGACAATTGTCACTTCAAAATGGCAATTCCCGATGTTTTTGTAAATGACAATTGTCACTTCGAAGTGACAATTGTCACTTCAAAGTGACAATTGTCACTTCAAAGAGACAATTGTCAGTTCAAATTGACAATTGTCACTTCAAAATGGCAATTCCCGATTGTCAATTCCCAATTGTCAGTTCAAAGTGACAATTGTCACTTCAAAGTGACAATTGTCAGTTCAAAGTGACAATTGTCACTTCAAATTGACAATTGTCACTTCAAAATGGCAATTCCCGATGTTTTTGTAAATGACAATTGTCACTTCGAAGTGACAATTGTCACTTCAAAGTGACAATTGTCAGTTCAAAGAAGCAATTCCAAATGTTTTTGAAAAATATTTTGTTGTTGGCCTTTCTACGCCTTCGTTACTCATGGTGTGGTGAAGGGGTTACTTGTACAATTTTGTGAATGTGTTATATTGAAATGAAGACGTCGTATTTGATAGCTGCTCTTGATTTAGTTATTCTTGAATAATATGTATGCATACCGAGTGCTATATTATTTTTTTGGCTTCCAATCATTGTAAAGAAATATGATTAGCAACACTTAAATTCTCGGCGATTGGCGATAGTTCTGAACTTATTACGTCACATCCTGGCACGGTTTTCTCAGTGTTCAAACAGGAAACATTTTTTAAAATTGTTTTTTGGAAAATCTAATCGCTTTTTCATCGTTCTGGACATTGTGGTATTTTTTCCAGAAATTAGTGATCTCGCCTATTTTTCTGTGGATCTATTTTGACACAAATTGACGTGAGGCAAAAACTATTGCAGATGAGTCTAAGAGTGCGTTATATCAATAATTTAGTGGCAAATCCATAAATGTAACAGAAATGGGGGGTTGCCGTTTAAAAAAACAGAACTTAGTTGTGCATCTTATTTTGGGACATCCTGTATACAAATAGAAATATTTTTAGAATGTGTCTCATTGTCAGACAAGTCGATAGCTTGGATAGAAACAATTTATGGTGCACTCACCCCTGGTTCACCCTGTATACTAATATATATTTAACCATTTTACACCTACGCTCACTTAATTATATAAAAAAATTCACCAACATTGAATCATTTCATATCTATGTGAGGAAATATAGAAACATCTATAGGCGGCTAATTAAATATGCAAAAATGAACTTTTATCAGAAAAGGATTTCCGATGCAAAAAATAAAGCAAAAGAGGCTTGGTCTATAGTAAACGACCTTACAGGAAAGAATGCACAATCTCGAGTAAACACAATACCTGCAGATATACTTAACAAATATTACTGTTCAATAGCTGCAAAACTAACAAAAAATACTTCAAATCCATATGATCCCCTCATACACCTAGAAAAAATCGTCACTAATGAAAAACTAATCTTACATGCCACAGATATCAGTGAACTAAAAGAGGTGATAAGATCTATAAAAATTAAAAAGTCTTCGGGAATCGAAGAAATTTCAATAAATTTTTTTGAAAATATTCCCATTGAAGCTCTTCATGCTTTGGTTGCGGTAATAAATCAATCTTTCGAGGATGGCATATTTCCATCTTTCCTAAAAACATCGGTCGTTATTCCACTTCACAAAGGTGAAGATCCAGAGGATCCCTCGAATTTTCGCCCCATTTCCCTCATTCCTTCGCTAGCAAAGCTGATTGAGAAACTGGTGAAAAATCGTTCAACTGAATTCTTGTTACGAAATAATATAATTAATAGTAAGCAGTTTGGGTTCCAATCCAAGAAGAGCACACATGATGCCATATTCTCATTCCTATATGAAGTATATAACAACATCAATACTAAAGATGTGACTGCAGCAGTTTTTGTGATTTATCCAAAGCTTTTGACTGCGTAAATCATAAAATTCTGCTGCATAAGCTACATCATTATGGCATCAGTGGAAATACTCATAGATGGTTTAATTCCTATCTCACAGGTAGAAGTCAAATTGTTAAGTCTACAACAACTTCGTCGCCAGCTGACATAAACAGCGGAGTACCACAAGGATCAGTACTAGGCCCTATACTGTTTCTACTGTACATAAACGATTTGGCTTCTATAGATATAAAAGGCCAATTCACACTATTCGCGGATGGTACCACGATACTATGGACTGATAAAAATAGTTCTAATCTTCACAAAACTATCTGTTCGGATATTTTTTAAATCAAAGATTGGTGCGACTCTAACCTCCTGTCTCTCAATATCTCTAAAACTAATATTGTATCATTCCGATGTAGTATTGACAACATACCTTTGACTTCAAATCAAAGTTTCATTGTGAACAGAACTTACGCCAAATTCCTTGGGGTTAGTATAGATAATAAATTAAAATTTAATGATCACATTGCATCTCTTAATAAAAAACTTGCTCCAGGATGCTATGCAGTTAGAATTACCTCAAATGAATTGGGCTTAACTGCAGCAAAAAGCGCTTATTACGCACTAATAGAGTCACACTTAAGATATGGAATCCCATTCTGGGGCGTTTGTACTAAAACCCAATTTGAGTCAGTTTTTTTTCTACAAAAAAGAGCACTCAGATACCTGTGCAAAGTCCGACGACGGGACTCTTGTAGGCCTTTATCTGCGACGAACAAGATTTTAACTGTTTATGCTATCTTCATTTTAGAATCAGTTTGTCTATTACACAAACATAGAACAAATTTTCCCACTGCCACCTTTACCTATACCACCCGACATTCCAATGATCTCAGACTACCTTTACCTACATCATCCCTCATTAAGGACTCGATTGTGTTTAATGGCCTCAAGATGTATAACCATCTACCACATCACTTGAAAACTTTGGATTACATTCGTTTCAGAAAAACTCTAAAAGACCTCCTCAGTGTTAGACCCTATTATAGTCTGCAAGAGTTTTACAATGACAGTTTTTGAAAATATTTTTATAGCTTTTTACCTTTATACTCTTTTCTTTTATCATATTTTTATATTTTATAATTTACATGACATTGCCCGTTTTATACTTTGTAGTGCATAGTCTTTCTTTTTTATTTTTTGTGTTGTTCTGTGCCCTACAATTTTAATTTTCTCGAGATACTAATGGACTGTCTCCATAAATAATTTTAATACCACTTCTTTCCTTAACGATAAATTACTTTGTCAATATGATTACTTTCTTTGGACAATAAAGCATGTATTATTATTATTTCACACAATAAACATATCCACATTAAGTTTTAATTAGCAGAAGGTAGTCTGAAATTTTCATTTGTAAATTGGAAATATTTCATAATGTTTTATTTTTATATGTACTATCTAAGTTATTTTATATCTTACTCTATGGAGATATTTTGTATTGTTCTTTTACTGATTGTTATCTGTTAATTGTATATCTAATTAGCTTTGTCGACAAGTGTTATACTTATGAGAATAAAGTATATTTGATTTGGTATATATGGTATTATTTGCATTTCTCTCTTGATATATTTCAGACCACTCAGGGTAAGAGAGGACGAAGTAACGGACGGCAACTGTAAAGCAGGTGTGCTGACAAACTCTGCTTTAACCGAAGAAGACTATTTTGTAGCACCCCCCGGAAACATACCGCTAGAAAGCAGAGAAGACTTGCTATATGAAAAGGATAATGCTCAGTAAAATACTAGACCTAGCCTCGAACCATGGTTTCTTGAAGAAAACCTTCTTGCCCAAACTCAACATGAACCAATTCAAAATTGGACCCGTGGGCTTGCTTTTGAGAAACAATCTGAAAACGGAATGGTTCTACAATATCGTCATAAATAAGGATATCACTGTAGTGTTGAATGAAAGTGACGTTTCAGAAACTTACGATTATGCGAAGGAACTTTGCTCGCAGACTTTACCATTTGGAATTGCAGAAATTCAGCCGTTCAAAAATGTATATAAGTCTGACGAAATAATAGAGTATTATAAGAACGCCATGAATAACAAAAACGTGGAATTTGAAGATCTGCTGAGGCACGAAGGGAATTCACATTTAAGATGCACAGTTTTTGTATCTCCTAGCAGCTCCACCCCATTTTTTCATCAATGGCAGAGGCAGAGGAAAATGTGGTGGAGAAAGGTAATTATGAAATAGCCCGTGGCTTTGCCCGCGTGGATTTTGAGACGGGTATACTTTTTTATACTCTTCAATGTAAGTTGAAAATAATTCATATTAGTGCAGGTGGAATTTTATGAAAATTTATTTCCTCAAATAATCCATTTTACAAGCTTTTAATCAGGTTCATTTGTTCCGATGTCTGTCTGTGGTTTGTAATCAAATCTTACAAGTTAAATTTGACCCACCTTTAGTTGTCCGATTAACGTGAAATTTGGCAGGTGTTCATAATTCCGGTGACAATGCATTATGGAATTTTTGCTAGAGAAAATACAAAATAGCGACTCCAATATGGCGGACGAGTTTTGTGATTACGGTTCTTTTCCATTCAAAATTGGTGTGTGGGGTTTTCGGGGCCAGAGGTATTTTTTGTCAAAATTCAAGATGGCGGCTCTAATATGGCGACGAGTTTTGTTGTGGTTATATCCCAATTCCAATAAAAATTGCTATGTGCGGGTTTTTGGGGTCGGAGATCATGATGTTTCTGTCAAAATCCACGAATTTAAGATGGCGGCTCCAAGATAGCGACGAGTTTTGTGATTTTAACCTGTACCATTCAAAATTGGTGTGTGGGGGTTTTTGGGGACATCATGATGTTTTTGTCAAAATTCGTGAATTCAAGATGGCGACCTATTTTGTTATTATGGTAGGTTTTTTGTGGTCGGAGATTATCAATTTTTGTCAGAATTCAATTAGATGACGGATTTCATGAATGACTAAAAAGAATTGAATAAAAATGATAAAAAAAATAAGTCAAGCTTTTATGCAGATGCACTAAAAAGGAAACAAAATTTTCTTTGTTTGACCTATAGGCCAGTAGACTTAGACAATCAATTAACATTAATTCCAAAAGTTTTCAAACTTCAATGGTATGTTAGTACATTAATGAAAACAAACTATAAAATTTTGCGGTAGTCTGCGATGAACGGAACATTGTATTTATTGCAAAAAATGTTTTTATGCTTTATTTTTGCACTGAAAATTGCAAAAGTTCTGCAAACTAGGCATACCTATGTAATGGTGTTTTACAACATGCATTAAGTTTGCAACCTTGTAAAAGTTATGAAACCTTGTTTTTTGTCATTTGTATAAACTTTTCATTGTAATTTGTTTAAAAAAATTACAAAAGTTCTGCAAATTGGATAAGTGAACGGAAAAAAAGTTCAACATATTCACGTATATTTGCAACCAATTCTGAAAAACGCATCATTTATTTATCAATTTTTTTTATCAACGCTGCCATTTTCGATACACACAAGTATTGAAATAATTACAAAAGTTTTGTATTGTGGTTGCAAATAAAGAGAATATCGATCTCAGTGGATATGTAACTTTGCAACCTCATAAGAAAAACGGGACCTATTTATCCACTTATATAATTTTTTTGCATTTTTACAACTTCTGAAATAATTGCAAAAGTTCTGCAAATTACAATTTGAATTACGACCAGTATTTTACGTGACGTAAGAGATTTGCGATCGTCACTGTTCAACAGAACATTTTTTTTATATAACAACAGAACATTTTTTATAATTTGGCTATAAATTGTAAACATTGCAAATAGGTTCAAGATATATATTTGACCGACATAGTCTGCAGTGGTCCATTTAAATACCTGCTGTTATATTTTGTACTGGTTGACTGAAATTGCATCGGAAGAATAATACGGTTACGTAGTTAACCATTACAAAATTTGAAAGTAATTATTAATCTAAAAACACACTTTTTGGAACCCTGCAGACCGCTTTTTAAAGAACTTGGTGTACTACCACTTCCCTCTCTCTACATATATAGGCTACTTATTTTTGTAAAAAGTAACTCAAATTTATTTATGAGGAATGTGGATGGATATATTTCCAGCGATAGGGTACTACGTTCCTCCAATAATTTGAGAATTCCAATGCACAATTCAGCATCATTTGAAAGGGGGGCAGAATATAAAGGAATAAAAGTCTTCAATTCCCTACCTAGAGACCTCAAATCAATTAATTGTATAAATTCATTTAAATATAAAGTTAAGGAATACTTACTGGAGTACTGCTTCTATTCTGTTCAAGAGTATCTCAGCCTCACCTGATTTTTAAAATGTTTTTATGTTTGAATGTATGTGTTATGTGTCCCTTTTCATGATAATGAATTTCTTAACCTACTCCACTCCATAATGTATGTGTTGAGGGTACCCTCTAATGACGTGTTATAGAGGCTTTTAACTTACCTTATTTATTTAATTTTAACTACAAACAAGAATGTTTATATTATGTCCAAGTCCAATTCCTAAATTTTTTTTTTAATAAAATTTTTGTTTAAATTTAATATAATATTTTCGAATGCAACCATCGAAAGAGTACAAAATTTTGCTAAATTCTTGTAAAAGACTATTGGAAGATATTAATTTTTATCGCATTTGAAACGACTTACAATCATTCTTTATTTAAAATTTTCACTTGTCACAACATAGCAATCGACGAGATTTTAAAATAAATAATCGATGCTCTATGGAAGTAACGGTATTAAAACGTTATAGATTGTAAATCTCGCAAGTACATAAATTTCATTTTTAAGAAACGTTGCTGAAAAATAAAAATGTGTAAAATCGATATTACATCTCAAATTTAATTTTTACGGATACGAATACCTTTCCACTTGACTTTCTTTTTCCAATTGTGGACTAAAATCGAAACGTAAGAATTATTTTCTGTTGAAAAGGGAAACATTCTCAATTGAATATTGATAGAAAGATTTTTCTGTGAATTGAAAAATCCACGATTAAAATGAAGTTATTTTTTGTGAATGTCTAACAGAAGCGTGAAATAGATTTTCGTCGACAAAAATGTATTGAAGACCTAGTGAATGTGATGTCTCTCCTGCGTCAATGTTACGAATGATTTCTGGTGAGTACTCTCTTTTGGAAAACATTCTTCTTTGCCTCATCCATCTTCAAGAGTTCTTAATTAAGACTGGAATAGAAAATCAAATAACTATCTGAATGAAAATGCAAATTTTCAATTTCAGATTTTTTCTTTTGAGTTAGGGCCTTTTCAGAATATCTATCAGATGTAGTTCAATGTCCAGCGTGGCTTTAGCCGGGGAAGTAGTTGTTTTCTGTTAAACATTCACAAAAAATAACTTCATTTCAATCGTGGATTTTTCAATTTACAGAAAAATCTTTCTATCAATATTCAATTGAGAATGTTTCCCTTTTCAACATGAATACCCCACAAGAGGTTATCTTGACGATGGAAGATAGTGACTAAAGTTTATCTTTCAGTCGCAGATTATTCCACATCTGATTTTATGAACATCCTGTTTATATTTTCAACAAATCAATCATTTTCTGGTTTTTAAAAATTTTTGAAAATAAACAGAAAAAAAAAATTCGTAGGCAATTCTATTTCAGTTGTAGCTCCAGGACTATTAGAAGAATGTGCATTGTTTTTGGTTAGTTTAGTTTGTCATAAAAATACAATTGTCAGTCTTCTTGTTATTCTGCTGTGCATTCATTACTCTGTAAACAAAACACTGTGACGTAACACAATTGTAGGTTAATCGTACTAATGTACAACTGGTTGACATCCATTTTTTAATGAATCAAGAAAATTATGAAAACTGTCGAGAGATTCTCGATTCTGACCCTCTATCAAACGTACTCAGAGTATTTTCTTATGCAAATTTCTAATTGTAATATGATGTTTTGAATTCATATCGAAAACATTAGCTTTCAATTGAATGATTTCACCTACCATTGACGAGATTCTTCTTGGTCGATAGTTAACTTGGAAACACATTGAATGTCATTTATTAGGTATATCAAAATGTTTATTATTCAGATACCATAGGAGTTGCAAAAATAAAAAAAAAATTAATTCCTAATGTTCCGCATTGCAACATTGTTCGCAAATTATTTAATTGCCACCAATTGGTAAAATGAGTTGTCTGCCCGATTCGCAAAACTGTTGCTTTTTTTGGTAGAGTACAAATAAGAAAATATTTTTCTTTTGATTTTAATACCCTTATTTCCGTGTTGCAGACAAGGTTGCAAATTAATGAAAACATTGTACGTCAGGACATCTCTATTTGCAACCATTATTTGAAACTTTTGTAATAATTCCGATACTTATTTTAATAAAAAATAACAATTTTATGAAAAAATATATTTTCCGTTTGACCCAAGACGTTGCAAATTAAAACTCTTGTCAAGAACATTATTTTAGTTATTTTTTCGAGTTTGCAGAACTTTTAGAATTTTCATCAAAAAATTAGGACCAACAAAATTTTTTTTTTCGATAAAACAAACATTTCCGTTTTGTTTGAATGGTTGCAAATTTATCAGAAGATGTAAATTGCTATTTTTCAAACCTTCAAAAGTTTGCAAAACTTTTGCAAATTTTTTCGCGCTAATGTGAAAATTTATTAAATCCTGTTTTTCAACATCTTCCGTTTAGAGAAAAGGGTTGCAAAATCAGACTAAATATCATATGAAAGTTCTCTTCACTCTACTGAAGTTTTGGAACTTTTGTAATTGTTATTAAATTTTGGGAAAATCATGTCTATCTCTACTGGCCTACTAGGTTATTCTGTAAGTTTATAACTTTTTTGTTCAGAATATTTTGTACCTACAAATTTTCGTGTATATTAGGATTTCCTATTTTCAATAAAAAAAAAAACATTCATTCAAGTAGCAGATTCAAAAGCTTGCCGCGAATATAAATTAAGTATTCTTGCGCGGCAATATTTTGAATCTTCTACTCACAGAATAACTTAGGTCAAATAATTAAATAAATTATTTTTTCGTTTTCAGGGCGTTTTTATAAGAGCTTGAAAATTGTCTTTTAAATAAATAAATGTCATTTTCTTTCGTGCTTGAGGTGTACATCAACCAATTACTTGTCTTTTGGTGGCATAACTGAATTGACAGTGAAAGTAATGCTTTGTGACGACTATTACAAATTCACTGAAAAAAACAAAGAAAATGTATGTGATATCTAATGTCGACCGGCAATAGGAATTTCTCAATCAACACTACTTGTTATGACACGAACTGAAATGTCGGTGTTTGTATTTGATCCAATTCTGTCAAGCGTGCGTACTCATACACCGAAAACACATGAACTACCGCTAAACTATATAAAATACACTAATTTGTGGAAATCACTCGCGCGCCTTCTATTGTAAAATGGTTGTACTAATTCAGAAACTTTCGCGGGCGGGCGGGCGTGCGCACAACAACTCACCAAAGTTTCTAGGCAATTGGATGAATGGAAACGTATAGATAGATGTGATTATTGCAAATAAGTAATACACCTATCAGTTTTCAGCATCACCAGGAAGGTATTCTTTGACTGTCATAAAAAATGGTGAAAATAACTCGCAGTATGTGGAAATAATGGTGAAATATCCATGGGGCTCGCAATTACTGGAAACTGTGACTCTCAACACCATAGATAGGAAATTCACAAATCCGCAGTTAGAAGTGAGTCAATTAAATTAAAAGATTGTTTTCTATCCTGTCTTCATTTTCTAAAAATAACAATTTTTTTTCAGTTCAAAGAAAATAAAAAACATGTACACGCCCATATAATTGTTAGTCAAGTGAATTTGTCCACCATGTTTATGAACGCCATATGTGATGCGTATGATGAATCGGTATTTCAGGATAAACCTAGAGAACTGCTGAGGTTACACAAAAAACTGGCTCCTTACAAAATCAGTTTTGCCATAACGGCAACAAGTGAGTAATTTCGTTATTTTATTTCTGAAGCAATATCTTCAAAATTTTCACAACAGCCCAACTTTCATGTGTTCAATTTGGTGTGAAATCGCCTCACTCATGGCCCAAAAAGAGTAAACGTTATCTGAGTAGGAGAGTCTATTCCCCATAAGATCATGGTGTCACTAGTAGAAAGAGGTGAAAGATCATTTGTGAGTCATAGTGACAAATATGGACATGTCATGGCCATCATTCCCTCTGGACAGTGGCGGACTAGCGCACTCTGGTATCAGAGTTACAGGCTCTTGAATGTATATTGGACCACTCTGTATGGTACGTGGGCCACCTGTACTCATGTAAATGCTACAAGATTCTGATTGGCTAGAACTTATTAGTACCACCTATTCAGATAACGTTTACTCTCTTTGTTCATGACCGCCATTATCGTCCAATTTCACATTGGCACCCTGATTTGTAATAGTATGCGCTCATTGAAAGAAAGCGGTCTTCTAGTACTTTTTTGAGCTCGGTTAGATAGATAATCCACTCAGTTTCAATCCGAAAGTTTCACATTGTCTGGTCCTTTGGTGGAATAAGACGGAAGGTCAAGACTCTGACTTGTGATACCGGCATAAAATGATATTATAATGGCGGAGCCCTCACAGGTGCCATGAGGATCTGCGCAAGTGATATTTACTTATATTTACAAGCGGGTGTCTTTGAGTGTCCTGATTTTTCAGATCAATCTTCGGTTGCCGAACTTGGTGACCTTGCACTATATCTGTGTAAACAATTGAGAACGAACCACGTGTCGACTCTGCTTTTACTGATTTCCACAAAACTCACATTGGATGCACAGTACAAGCAGTATGATCAGCTAGGGATTCCTTATAATGTTGTTCTCAACGAGAATACCCTGAAAAATGGAGTGGCCAATTTAAGGAGTAGGGAAACGACCCTTAAGGTAATGAAGTATGAATGAATGCTTGTGGTGAAAATAAATTTTATTTGTTTTAGGAACAAGTACATGTGACTGAATTAGTGGCATATGTGGACCAGTTGCTGAAACACACTTGAAACCAATCTGAATAGATATTTGCTACAATATATACTTGTTTTTTTTAAATTATAGACTTTAAATCTATTATGTATAGTTGTGTATTCGGGGGTGTGGAGTTTATATAGAGTACAGTGTTTAAAAATTCTTTTTTTTTATCAAATACATTCTCTTGGAAAAACAGAAATATTAACTGCAAACACATCCAATTTGAAATTATTTGTCGATTATCGACAGTATTAAGGAACTTTCCACACAAATGATTGTCTTCAAAGGAAAAACAGTCGAGAGTGTAAATATAATATACTTTGTTCAAATTACTGTCAATACACTGAAGAACAGAGCAAATAACTTCTGGCCTCTGAGGACATTTCAAAAACACTCAAATGAAATTCTTCAAGATATTTTAGTGCCTCAAATAATATTAGACTAATAAAAAAAGCAGAAATGAATACACTACACTCAATATAATAAAAAATGATCAACTTGGTGTTATACAATACAGATAATAGGTGGCGTCTTCTTTGCGGCGGTTTCCAATAGAGGAGTTCCGCACAAGTTGCCAACTTAAAAAAACCTTCAAAAGTTCTGCCTCTTCAATGGCAATAGGGGATAATCACAAACTGAATTTGCTACATCATTTGTTTTTAGTTTAAATTTTTGTATAGAAAAAAGTTATATAATTAGGGAATTTTTTGTGTATATCTCAAGTGTTGGTGTTTGTCCCAATCTGATTCGTGCATTATCGACTGTCATCTGTCACGATGCCACTTGAACCTTAACGTAGAAGAACGCCACTTCTTTCTCTTGTCTTGTTGCTTGACTTCAATATTTTTTCACAGAGTATGTTTCGCACTACCAACTGTTCACAGCTTAGACGCAAAACCCCTATGAATGACACATTTGATATAAGAAATATATGACCAAAAGTAATAGGGGAGTGCCGCACAAGTTGCCAACTTATAGAAACTTTTGTCTCTCCAATTTTTATATTTTCATCAGGGTTGTGTAGAGAATCACAAACTGAATATGCTGGATCATTCATTTTATGTCTGTTCGTTTGTCAAGCTCACATTGCTCTAATCTGATTTGAGCAATATTTGGTTGTTCGATTGTTCCGAGCAATTCATCAAAAAGAGCGTTCGTTTGACATGAGCAAATTGCTACAGATCAGATAAGGCATGCATACGATCAAATCAATCACGTCACAATTACGTGATTTCCATATATTTTTTAAGCAGGCTGAACATTTCAAACGAGCAGGACTTTCAAGTCTCAAACTGTTTATATTTTTTGGTTATATTAATAGGGAATTTTGTGTCTATATCTCGAGTGTTGGTGCCTGTCCCTACCTGATCATAGAAATGTAATTATAATATACTGACTAGAACGCGTTTAGTCTACTGCGCACCCGAATTTCGTGGCACCCTTATGCGATAGCAAGGAGGACACCAAACAATGAAGAAAAGTATGACTTCATAAGCATATTACATGCGTGCGACGAAGATAATCAACTGAACGTATGACGGTAGTATTTATATCATCTATTTGTAAACATAACGGCGTTGTCGGTTGGCACTTATAAGCGTTGCCAAATCATTCCAATTTTCTTTAATTCCTTTGTGTTCGGTTTGGATGTGTCTTTGTACTTTGTTGTCTTTTTTGTTATAGTGATTATAGTGGATAAATTGAAAACTGTTATATATAATGAAGTGTTACATTAGTTTGTAGTAGTAGGTAATGATATGTGGCCATGCTTATTTATACATATTGCCTTTTCAGTGTGTCCATAAAGTAACGCATACATTCATTATTAGCTAAATGAACAATATCATTAAAAATTCCCGAAACAGGTCGATTTTTTATTTTAATTTACTGTTTTTTAAAATAATAATCCAATATACAGGGTGATCTACCTTCGAGAGATGACGTCATCAGCGGTGGTTTTATTAAATGAACACCCTCTTTTTTTTATTTATGAGTTAACTTGCTGATTCCAAATTGGTAGAGGGTGGGCAACAATACAAAAGGTGTTTTCAAAATTTTATTAGAAAGTTATGCGATACTGTATTTCACAAAAAACGAAATGAAGAATAAACGTATTAAGAATTATTATATGAAATTACGTAGTTATGCAGCTACTGGATACACTACCAAAGATGCATCAAAATGTTGCGGTGCGCCTTCTGCGGTCTAAATTATTGGCTATTTGAATATCAGGAAAAAGCTGGGTCAAATCAGGAATTAATGTATTTTGTAAGAAATCCAGGTGCCGACAAAATTACGTCTCGTCTTGTTGATTATTTTCATTAACTGTAGGTCTACCTTGGTTTGGTGCACCCCTCACGTGTCCTAATTCTCTGTATTTTCGCTCTATTCTGCTTACAGTAGATTGTGAAATAAGTTCACTATCTGGGTGCATTTCATGGAATAATCTGCATACCTCTTGTTGAGTCCGCATCATATCGCCAACACCAATCATAATTAAAATTTCAATCCTTTCCCTTTCAGATGAAGGCATTTTCAAAAACAGTTTTAATATGACACATTTTGAAGCGTCAACAATACAGAATTAAACAAATGGCAAAACAAAAATTTCTCAAACAATGAAAATATACGGTATAGTCGAGAGGCAAAGATCACTAAGATAAAACTTTTAACAAAAATTAAACCGACGAAAACGGAACTAAAAGCAAAACATAAAATAAACCTCCTTAGTCCTAATAACTAGGCATCTAAACTAATGTGAGTACCTAATTTTGGGTCGGCGCCAAACAAACAAGCTAGGTAAAGCGTAAAATGCTGGCATCGAGGTGCACGGTGGGATTCTGATAATTTTGTCGAAGTAATTTAATGATCTTCGTTGATTATTCGTTTGGCGCCGACTCGAAATTAGTTACTTACATTAGTTTAGGAGCTTAGTTATCAAGACTAAGGAAGTTTATTTTATTTTTGATTTTCAGTTCCGTTTTCGTCGGTTTAATTTTTGTTAAAAGTTTTATTTTCATTTTTTGTGGCTGAAATATACTAATTACTACCTACTTAACTTTTGAATAATTCCAAAATACTTACTTATACCCACCTTACTTCAACTAATAACAGTTAAATAATACGATTATCTACTTCAACTATTTATTGTTATATATTATAAATTATTTTTGATAGTTCTGGTGAGTTCATTTCATCACTTTGTATATAATTCCATCCTTCCATAGAATGTTATTATTGTGACGGATGTAGGAGAACAAAAATAATGACAATAGCGATCTGTCAATGTCAACTACATATGTGTGCCAATGTTCACAAGTGAAAAATCAATCATCCCCTATTTTTCTACCCATAGGGGTGGATTAATTCCTTCCGAACCCAAATATGATCAACTATGAGGTATATTCTAGATAATAAAAAAAATCATCCAAATCGGAAAACCCAGTACAAAGTTATGCCTGATAGAATCGATTAACGGATCAAAATTCAGAGGGTGAGCGATAAATATTTTCCATTTTGCTACCCTTAGGAGTGGATTTTTTTCGAATTCAAATGGGACTAACTTTAGAGTATGCCCTATCCAATGAAAAGAGAATAATCGGAATCGGACTCCTCTGTAAAAAGTTATGCGTGGTCATACATAAAAAAAAATATACGCGTCGACTAGAGAACCTCATCCTTTTTGGTTTCGTCGGCTGAAAAATGGATATATACAATGACAATGGCACCACATCAAATGTTACCTTATAACTTACTCATTTTTCAAATATTGATGTAATAGTGCAATGAAAAATCTTGATAGAAATACCTATTCAATTATAAGGATATGTAAAACATGTCTCATATATCTTCATATAATAGATGGGTGGAAGAGTGAACATTTTTTACACAGGTATATAACATTTATATTCACAATTCTCTGTACCTTTGATGCATCATCTATTTAAAAAATCGTTTTATGATGATATACCCTATTTTCCATTACAAGCAATGCCACTGGAATTGATCCGCTACTGCGAGGAGGACATAAACAACAATGGCGGCCACCATGCATGGGACATTTCGCGCAGCTTGAAACGCATTCTAGTCAGTATATTATAATTACATTTCTATGTACCTGATTCGTGCATTATCGACTGTCATCTATCACGATGCCATTTGCATTTGAACCTTAACGTAGAAAAACGCCGCTTCTGTCTCTTGTTGCTTGACTTCCGTTGTTATCAGTTGTTAAGCTGGATTTATAGTTAGACGTACTGTAAACGTAGACGCACTGCAAAAAGATCAACTATATGATTTATGTACTCTTGTTTATAAATTAACGTAAACGCATGACGTAACGTAAGTGAAACGGACTGGAATGGAAGAGTTGGCCAACTTTCATCTTTTACACTACGTTTCTTGCGTCCGGCCAATCAAAATGAAGAATTATGTGTGGTGTTTTTTACATGACGTAATTATTCATTAAATACTGGAACAGTCATTCACGTATACTTAAAAAATTGATCTGGATCAAAAGTCTTCATCTTTGAAAAATTATTGTAGGCATTCTCTACTTTTCTATTACGGTTTTGTAACGTCTTAGTCGCATAATTATTGTTCTTCGAGTTTGTCGACACTTTTCCAATGCTACTGCACACAACAACAGTCCCACGGCACCAAGAAGCATACCTTCATGTATTTCATAATCCATTGTGACACAGAAAACGAAGCATAGATAAATATTCAGAATATAATACAAATCCAAACCAACCAGGCCGTTTATGATTCGTTTAATATGTAGGTTATGTTGAATATCAGTATCACTTCTACCCATGCGCAAAAATTCCGTTCCGTCGATTTATAAATTCAATAATATTTCACAGTCCGTTTGTTACGTATACAGTGCGTCTACGTTTACAGTCCGTCTAACTATAAATCCAGCTTTATTGTATATACTCTCTTATTCAATCTTTCATTCACAAAATATGTGTTGCGCTACCAACTGTTCACATTTTGACACAAAATCTCTATTAATTACACATTTGATCTAAGGAAATATATAAGCGCTTTATGACCAAAAGTAATTGAATTGGTATATCAAATTGGCGATTTTCGATACAACCAAAGTCGAATAATTGTCATTGGTGAGGCAGAACTTTTGAAGGTTTTTTTAAGATAGAGAGGCAGAAGTTCTTGGGGTCGGTAACTTGTGTGGAACTCTCCTATGTAGATTGAATAAGATGAAGAAGGCATAATGAAAAATATTTATAATAGAGTCACTAAAACCAGGAACACTAAATAAATTGAAAAAAACTCAAAAAATACCATTCATAAACTCATACAAGCACGGTAACATCCAATGTTTTGCCTTTACACTATCTAGACTTTTTCAATTAGTCTGACGTCAATGTCTCTTTCTGAAACCCAGTCCATCTAAGATATATGTCTATGCGCGACAATGACACTTAGGGAGGATAGCGCAATGGGTTAGCGCTCGTCTCGTGATCGGAAGGTCCCGGGATCGATCCTCAGGGCAAATATTTTTAATTTAAATAATGAGAATTTAAATTATAAATCTTATAGTCGGGCTCAGCATGTCCTTCAACGATTCGGCGTTGAGTTCAAATCAACAGTGCTGCTCCTAGGTGGCGTGTGGAGTTAGTGACAAGGCCGTTTAAAAAGTAATTTAGGATGCAGTATTGTTTAGAGCAAGGCACGCTGCATCCTCACGAGAACACTCTCCTGGTCTACGCCGGTTAGAGGCCGGATGGATACGGATTTTCCGCAAAGAGGGATGTTTTTATTGTGCCAAATAGGAAGCAGAGGACAACCAATGATGAGAGAGAGAGATAATAAAATGACACTTAGGACAGATGACAGCCCTTTAAAGATAAATTCAAAAATGTTCAAAATAGGTGGATTTGCCATAATTTGTTTAATAATAACTTTAGGGTATGGAATCGGACTTTTGAAATTCTTGACCGAATACCAGGAAGATAAGTGTCAAATGACTTATATGTTTGAATATCCTCAATATGTGGTAAGTATGAATAGCTTTATTTATTACCGAATATTGTTTGTTCAAATAGAAAGATTTCACCAATCATTACTATTACATCGTGTATCAGTATTGAATGTATTTAGGCAATAATCCGTTAAGCTCTTAATCTATTTATCTATTATCAAGTGTATCATCACATCACATCACATTAGATTAAAAATAGATTGATATACCCAGTGCCGGACTGGCCCTTCTTAGCCAAGTGAGATTTTCAAAAATTGGGGCGTCCAATGAACCGGGCCCATTCCCTTAGATGGGTCACATACGGAAATTTAAAAAAACTATAGGTATCCGTACTATTGTTCATTTAGTTTGGGGATAACATTCTCAGCTCTAAAAAAATCAAATAAACATCAAAGTGTTGTTTCCTTATTGGCTCGAGACCCCCCCGTGAAATTTTTTTTCACTATCTCACCGGGCCAGTCCGGCACTGGATATTCCCACACATAACACCCACTGTTCTTTCAGAGAATATTCAATAAAGCCGACAAAAAATACAGAAAATATGGATTGTATGCTTATAGCGAAGGGCGGCTTACAGAAAAATCCCGCAATATGTATTTCGACGGAATCCCTGTATTATTCATCCCTGGAAATGCGGGGTCCCACAAACAGGGTGAGAAATTCAACAACCCAAACGAAATACTAGCCTAAAAACTATTTTTGTACTATTCTTCAGTTCGATCGCTTGCCTCAGTCGCCCTGCGGAAATCCCTCAACTCAAGGATTCCCTACCACTTTGATTACTTCACTGTAGATCTGAACGAAGAGTTTAGCGGCTTGTATGGTCCTTTGCTGTATGATCAGTGGCATTACGCTCACAGTTGTTTGCATCGTATACTGGAACTATACCGGCAGAGAGACAATAAGCCCAATTCTGTTATAATAATTGGGCATTCTGTGGTAGATAAAATAACCTCTCAACAAAGAATATTTTCCATTGCAGCTCCTGTTCTAGGGTGGAATAATAGCTCTGAAACTAGCTTCTGACCCCAAACTTGTGCCTCTAGTCATAACTTTAGCCACGCCTCTGAAACGACCAGCGCTCATTCAAGATTATCATCTGGGAAATTTTCATAGCGGCAATATTTCAGTCGTACCCGAAGATACGACTGTTATCAGTTTATCCGGGGGCTACAGGGATTTCTTGATCCCCCCTTTCATGACCGAAAATGGATGCAATCAGTCTACATATGTTGTGGTGAGTAGTATCTAGTTAAAACACGGGATATTTGGGTCAAATCGACATATTCTCGACCTTATGTCCAGGGGTGCGTACAAGCTCTATAACTTTTTTCTATTCAAGCTATTGACTTAATTTTTTTCAAACGATAGCTCTGACAATGAGGCACATTCATAAAATATATACAGTATGTCCCAAAATAAGATACACAACTAAGTTCTGTTTTTTTAAATGGCAACCCCCTATTTTTGTTACATTTTTGGATTTGCCACCGAATTGTCGAAATTTGCAATAGTTTTTGACTTATGCCAATTTATGGGTCAAAATAACGTCATGCATAGAACTACAGAAAAATTCATAACTTCAGAACCATTCAGGATAACTCAACCAACTTTTTTTCAGTCAATTCCTTAGGCACTACCGCATTTTGTAAGTAAATTGTAAATGAGTAAACACCTGTTTGTGTCTATTCCCCGTTTTTACCTGTGTTTCAGTGTGAAAGAGTGGTCCACTTCGTTTTTTTGTAAAATAATTAGTCCATTGAGCTATTAGGCAGGTGCTCCTGTTCAGGCATATAAGTAGAGAAGTGACCAAAATAAGTATAGTTTGCATAGTTTCTTTATCATTTGCAATAAAAACTTGCCCCAAATATAAAAACACTCAACTGAATACCTGTTCATATATGAACACCTGTTCATATATAATTCGCAAAAAAGTCCCTGATCTATCTTGGATATCTTATTAAAATTAAAACACATTATCCCAGTGGCGTACAGTCAACAAATAGGTAGCCAGTTAAATTAGTGAAAATAATGGTCAACTTCAAATGCTGCAAAACAAAACCTGTCCCATCATATTATATACAGAGTGACCCATTTGAAAGCGGGCCACCTCTCTAAAACTGTTATTTATTATCCGATTCAGAAGTGTTTTCTTTCAGTAGATAGAGCATCAATAGTTCTAGTTTAATGCCATAAATCCGAAATAAAAATTTCACGGCCTACTTCAAATTTTTTTCAAGGTCAAAAATCCAAAAAACATACTAGCGATTTTTTTGAATAAAATTTGACGACGCCGCTGGATTTGTGATGCTTTCAAATGGGTGTGACCAAAATTTCACGATATTTTATTTTTTTAACAGAAATATAGCATAAGTAAAATATGCATATCAATATCGAAATAATTCAAATAGTTGTCATATAAATCACAATTTTGTAAATAATATGGTTAAAATACTCCTTCAGAACATAACTCTATGTGGGATATGTCTCTTAGAACACTGCAGTTTGTTGTCAAAGAATAGAAATGCACATCTTTACATCCAATAATAAAATTACCAATATTAATAACATAAATGAACTACTACAAAAGAATGTATTGACATGACAGTGCCTATTCACACATTAACATTCGGACTGTTCAACCAAATCTCCATTTAATTCGATACATTTATCGTATCGTTTTCTAATATTAACCATAACATTTGATAATTGGTTTGGGGTGATATCTCTGCAAGCCTGTCCTATTCTTTCACGCAGTTCCTCTTTGCTCGTTGGGCGAATTTTGTAAACTATTTTTAAACGAAGCCCCATAAAAAAAAATCCAATGGAGTCAAGTCCGGGGATCTGGGGAGAAACTCTCGATCAATGCACTATTTAGCCCTATCAACCGATTAGGAAAATTTTCTTCCAACCAATCTCGCACAATCCTGCTATTGTGGATGGAACAGCCATCTAATTGAAATAGAAGATGAGCCTCTTCTGCCAGTGGAAGTTCATTCATAGTGTTGGAAAATTAGTTTTTCAAAAAATGTTGACCATTCAAATTACTTTTAAAAAAAAGGGGCCAATTATTTTGGTATGTAATATTCCACACCAAACATTTATTTTTTGTGAGTACTGTCTTCTGCAATTTATTATCCAATGTGGATTTTCTTCCGTCCAGTAGCTTGTATTTTGAGAATTAACTGTTCCATTGGTTGTGAATGTTGCCTCGTCACTAATCAAAATTTTTTTCAGAAAATTCCTGTTATTTAGATATTTTTCTTGAGCCCATAAACTATACTCCATCCTCTTTTCATTATCGCCTTCTTCTAAGGTGTGAAGAAACTTTGGTTTAAAGGGCTTCATCTTATTATATTTCTTAAGATTTCTCCTTATTGTTTCATGCGGTAAGTTAATGTCTAAACTTGCAATTCTCACACTTGTTTTCGGATTATTATTAAAATAATTTCGAATTCGTTCAGAATTATTTCGTCTCTGTCTTTGTACAATATTACTATTCTTCAGAATATGTTTACAAACAGCTCCATACTGATTGGAAATTTGGTTTATTCGGCCAACTGTAGCTCTGCTAATATTTCGACGCTTCGGATGCATGTTATTGAAAATTCTACATAGGTACTTCCCTTTCGGATCTGTCGTTGTTACCACGAAGTCTTACTATTTCAATTTTCTCCTGCAAAGTCAAATTATCAGCCATACTTCTTTATTAGTGTAGGTACTTGAGGAGTTATAAACTTCACTCTGTATGTACCAAGTGCACCCAAATATTTCATCAAGCTTGCGTGCAACGCAGCAAAAATAAATACAAATTTCTGAAGGGCAATAAAATTATATGCTGTGAAGTCAACTCAGAAGATCATTCCATTGTTGAACGCGATCTTGAAACGAACATTATGGAAAAAACGATTAAAGACCTTTTGGAGGACCTTGAAGCAAAAGACTGACATATTACTAAATTTAAAAATGAAATGAAATCTCTTATGGAGGAGGCTCTCATATCCGAGGAAGCAGCAAACGAACTGATCAGAAATCAGGAAAAAGCAAAGCTGTACATAAATGAACTCTTACAAACCACAATAATCATGCAAAGCAAGTCAACCAATTCAAACTCAACCCAAACCTCCATAACTACCAAACAGAAAGGTATGGAAACAAAGTCAGTAGAATCACAGACCTATACAGGAAAGGAAACAAGTGAAAAACAAAAATTTCTTCAAAATTCAACTTGCCGACCAGGACCTAATCCACCTAAAGTAACTGCAAATAAATCGGAGGTAAGAAATAGGAAACAAAAAATCTTGCTTGTAACCTTCAGATTCCAATTAAACAGTATCAGTCTGAACACACATAGAGTGGAAAATAAATCTTGTTTAAAGTTTCTGGGTATACACATTGATAATAAACTTAAATTCGAAGACCACGTTATGTCAGTAAAAAAAAGATTAGCATCTGGCTGCTACGCAATTAGAGTGGTATCAAACAAACTTGGTCCAGTCATAACTAGAAACACCTATTTCTCCCTCTTTGAATCTCGCATTAGATATGGAATAGCTTTCTGGGGTTTCTGTAGCCAGCATTTATTACAATCTCTTTTTGTCCAACAAAAAAGAGCCATCAGGTACTTGTGTAGGGCTAAAGCAAGAGACCACTGTAGACCGCTGTTTATCTCCCAAAAAATTCATACCATAACTAGTATTTTTATTTTGGAAACGCGCCTGTTTGATTCATAACAAACAGTCTTCAAGCACAAATATGACTCGCACTTACGTGAGCACCCGAAGTAACAACCTTAGCCTGCCAACTCCAAAAACAACTCTAACAAAAAATGCAATTATATATAAAAGCAGGAAATTATATAACCACCTGCAAGAATATTTGAAAGTATTAAATAATCCTAAACACATTAGAGAGGCAGTAAAAGACTTCCTCACGCCAAAAGCATACTATGACCTGCAGGAATACTATAATGAAAATTTCGGACATCAATAACCTAGTCCTATTGTGTTACTATTTTATTGATTCTAAGTAAGTTGTATAGTTGTGTAGTGATAACCCGTATGTTTTGTAATGTAATTCATTGTTTCCCCTTTTTAACGTAACTTTAATTTAATGTAACATTATTTTATAATATTTATTTCTACATTTGGACTATATTTTTACACTTTACATTATATACTCACATATTATACTTATTTACATCTAACTTTTATATATACATATATATATATATATATATATATATATATATATATATATGACACTATGCATAAAGGTGGTGATAAGAACTCTCCCCCAAATTTTGGACCCATTTCTCTCATTCCAACACTGTCAAAAATTATTGAAAAACTTGTCAAAAATAGATTGAACAACTTCTTATGCAGCCACAATAATTTGAGTATCCAACAGTTTGGATTCCAAAATAATAAAAGCACTAATGATGCAATTTTATCTCTTCTATATGAACTGTACAACAAAATCAATAGTGGCGAGGTGGCTGCGGCAGTATTTTGTGATTTGTCTAAGGCATTTGACTGTGTGAATCACGAAATACTGTTGCAAAAACTGTACTGCTACGGAATCAGATATAGTGCTCATAGATGGTTTGAATCATATTTATCAGATCGAACGCAGATAGTAAAAACAACCTCCAATATAGCAAATATACATTGTGGGGTGCCTCAAGGCTCGATCCTTGGCCCCATTCTGTTTTTGCTATATATAAACGATTCAACAGCCCTTGACATAGCAGGAAAATTCACTCTCTTCGCAGATGATACTACTATTTTATGGCACAGCAACGATGAAACTGATCTACATCGGATCATCAGCAATGACATACAAATGGTGAAAAAGTGGTGTGACTCAAATCTACTCACATTTAACACATCCAAAACCAATATAGTTTCATTCAGATGCATAATAGGAGACATATCCCTAGATACTAAAATGATTGAAAAAAAAACAAATTCCAAATTTTTGGGGCTATTCATTGATTGTGGACTAAAATTCAATGCTCATATAAACAACCTCAATAAAAAGTTATCCTCTGGTTGCTATGCCATCAAAATGGCATCAAATGAGTTGGGCTATTCAGCTGCAAAAGCAGTTTATTATGCTTTAATAGACTCGCAACTAAGGTATGGCATTCCATTTTGGGGAACATGTAATAGTTCCTCTCTACAAAGTGTCTTTGTTCAACAAAAATGTGCTCTGAGAAGCCTATGCAAACTAAGACTTCGAGACTCATGCAAACTTCACTTTAAAAATCACAAATTACTGACTGTCATATCCATAATATATATATATATATATATATATATATATATATATATATATATATATAATGGAAAGAGTATGCCTCATACACAAACACAAATCTAATTTTAATAGAGTAAACACTTATTCTACCCGACAAAATCAGCATTTAAAACTACCAATTCCTTCATCTTCTCTTGTGAAAGATTAATCAATATATAATGGATGCAAGATATTCAACCACTTTCCAGAAAATATAAAAGGAGTGGTATCTGGTGTTATTTTTAGAAAAGAAGTCAAGGCATTACTTTCTGATAGACCCTATTATAGTTTAGAGGAATTTTTCAACGATCGTACTATTTTATAGATAGAGGGAACTCAACTTTTTTATATAATTTTGACTTTATATTTATTTTTAAAGTTTCTTATTGGTTTTTATTAGGCGTTTTAAATTGTGATCTTATATTTGATAGATATATAAGATATCCAACTTTTTATTTAAATTTAACCTGTCTAATTTGTTTTTGTATTGTATTTTTTTGACGATTTGTGTTTTTCACAGATTAACAGTTAGTGATTTAACCATTTTAACATTTGAATCTTTTATTCTTTTACGTTATTATATTAGGTGTGTACTGTTTATTTATTGACTTTTTTGTTATTTTAAAGCTGACTCCACACTGTCTCCTCTGTAATAATTATAATGATGGTAATTATGATCCAACACGATGCTTTGTCAATGAGATTATGATTCTTTGGACAATAAAGTATATTTTGATTGATTGATATGATCTTACCACAAGTTATTACTCTCATCGCTTTGTCAATAAGGACTATTTCTTGGACAATAAAGCACAGTTTTGATTGTATCACTTTTGTATTTTTCTTATTTCTAGGAGATTGTTAGTCAATGAGATGTAAATCTTCAGTCAATAAAGTATATTTTGATTGATTTAATTGATACATTTCATATTTTTATGGCTCAACTTTTATTTCATGATCATGTGGACAAAATGTTTGTCAATGATATTTCATTTCTTCTGACAATAAATGCATATCTCTCTCTCTCTCTCTCTCTCTCATTTAATGGAGAATCAAAAAATGTAACAAAAATGGGGATTTAGCGTTTAAAAAAAATAGAACTCAGTTGTGTATCTTATTTTGGGACATCCTGTATATTTTTAGAATGTCGCCATTTTGTAGGACCTATCGTTTGAAAAAAAATCTAATCGAATGGATAGAAAAAAGCATGCAGCCCTGGGTCACCCTGTATCTTCCTGTCAGAAATTAAACCTGTAAACGGGTGTTTTGCATTACAGAGTACCAGTGTTCCGTTGTCTTGGGTAGAGACTGACCACAAACAAATCGTATGGTGTAAACAAATAGTCATGGCTCTGAATAGAGCTCTATTCGATAGCATCGATTTGACGAACAGGCAAATTTCTTTGAATCCCACGCACCGTAAATTGGCTTTCCACCATCACTTGGTTCGCGTAAGTTTTTACCTTAAAAAAAAATCGAAACTATTGAAAGACTCGATGTATCCTTCGCAGCATAGTGGCATAAACGCGAGAGACCATGATAGGTACTCTGAGACCATCAAAATCGACAGTAGAGGAAAATGGAGCGAGAACGTTTCCAAACGGTATACGCTAAAGTATATGCGCGGCGTCAAAGAAACCCGTTGGCATATGGTGAGTTTGTCAAACGTCCCTGGTTATGACGTGTTGACCATTTTGGCAGTGAATTTGGAAACAGTCGATTGGGTTTTCGCCTGCAATGCCAACATTCCCAAAGGTTCGAGTAGAATATGGTGAGTAGAATAAAAAACCACGTATTATTTTCTGTTTCCCGTATTTTCTTGCAGTTCTGAGGCCATTCATTTGACACATTTGTCGGAGATTGCGCCTTCCGCTAAATATAAAAGGAGGTTGCTGGAAATAGACATGCAAGAATTCAGAAAAAGCCACATTGATCTGACACATGTAGTATTCAGAGTCTTGCCAACGAGTGAACCAGTGAGTATGTACCAGAAATCTCTAATACTATTATATAATTCCAAAACCCATATATGCATATAAACTACTCTAAAAACTTTCAGGTCGTTTTTCATGTTGATATACACAGTAAGACGGAAAGAAACATCACTGTCGATCTGCCCAAATGGTGGTCTTTGAAGCGACACATCATTTTGGAGAAAACTCCGGAGAAATCAGTAAATTACAATCTGGTTTTACCCCAACTGCAACATATCATACAGTATTATTATTTGTATTTGGAACCGATTGTCTGTTCAAACAGTGATCACCATGCAACTGCCAGTTTGATCTCGCCATGGAGCCACGAAAATTTTCATGGCCACGTCACGTGAGTCCACAAAAAAATTATTGCAATATCGGGAATGTACATCGGTTGTAATATTGGGAGGGATATACAATTGAAGTAGCGTTGTAATGTTGCGGAGAGGTTATTATTTCTGTTACAAAAACATTGTCAAGGCAGGTAGACCTTGTTGTAGCTTCATAGCTTTCCAAAAGATCACAAACCATTTCTGCGTTTGGATCATCTGTGTTGAAGTTGATGTTAAAATCACCTGCCACCAAAATGTTCCCACCTTGATCTATTTTTCTGTAGAGCAGCCTCCAATGCCTCCAGAAAATATTGGTCGAGTCCTAACCTGTCAGTTTCACTTGTCACAACACAAAGTACACATTTATATTTATATAATTTTAAACAACGCTAATGTGGTTGTAGTAACTTTGAACTTCGTTTTATTCGTTGATCTAATTTTTTTTTGTATCACTGTTAGATGAATATGTTCAACATCATTGAAACCAACCTCAACAATGTTTCTCCCTGATGATGGAACTAAACATTTCCGAAAGCTTGGATAAACTTTAAAGAGTTTACTTTTTCATTGATGCTTACCCCAATATCCCTAGTTTTGTACCTAACTAGTCAGCAAATACTTCCCACACATACACACACACATATATATATATATATATATATATATATATATATATATATATATATATATATTGTTGTGATAATGGAATGATTATTTGATTTTAAAATTTGTATATATTTTTTGAGAATTTATTTCATAGATTATAATTTCTGAAACCCTATCATAACAAATAAAAATACCGGCTATGTTATGTTACCTTTTCTTTTCAAACCCTTTTACCTTATCCCAGCTCAGTCAGGTACGCCTATGAACATGAATCACTCCTTCTTAGTAGCCGGTTCCTGTAATCGGTGTTGCCTACTATGGCACTGACGATTCGATAATAAAAGCTGTTCAGTAGAGAAAAGTGAGGTTAGAAATTGAAAAAAATAAACACAGGTTTGCAGAGAATAATCAAAATTGTTGGTTTTTATTCAAACCAAAACTTATAAATACCCTACTCTGCGATAGCTACCTTATACTAGCAAAACAATGATATAAAATAGTGCAGTTTGGATGTTTGTGACAATGAAAGATTGATGAAGGAAGTTTGAACTTATTATCAGTATTTTTGCATGGAATTTCATGAAAGTTCAACCCAAAACAAAGTAACCAGTGGTTTAGGTACGTAAAAGTTATTGGTTTAATGTGAAAGTTGCACTTTGATGAGTTCGGATATTAGTATACCTTGTTGCTGCCTTTCTATTGACGTTTCCAGTCCGGTGGACGTATTTCTGGGATCTCAATGACAGCTCACCTGCACTCCTTCAAAGATTTATCCTCTAGACCAGGAAGGTGGAATTTTTGTTGTCTATTTACTTCTTCATTTCTGCTTTTCAAGAATTTTTCTCGTTCGGGAATTTTTAATAACAGGTTTTCTTGTATTATCTATAATGCTTTTCTTAAAATTTTCAACGTGGCTTCACTTTCTGAACTTTTTTCAATCTCCCTCGAACTTGTTATCCTCATCCATAGCAACACTCACAAATTTTTATTTTTTCACAGATTTCCGAATTTGTATCACTTCCTACCGAATTATTTGCTGTTCTAATTAATATTAATGATTTTATGAATGATATCTAATTCTAACTCTTACATACTATTTACAAATTCTTATAAAATTATAATTTTTCAATTTCTGCCATTACATTTTATTGTATATCATCACTTTTCCCACACAAACTCTTTCGAATCCCATTGGTGGGTTTTCTGTTGATGTGAATTGTCATACAGGATGTTCAAAACTTATCTATACGTTGATCTTACTTTAGTTCAATGTTTGCTAGAAATTTCAATTTTCATGTGGTTTAATCGTGGATTTTTATTAGATATATATTTTTGATACCAGAACTACTTCAGGAATGCTCTCTTTATACATATGTATCGACTAGAGCATAGTATAAGGTTCTATAATAGTGAAAAGGTAAAGAAAATTGTAAAATAACATAGCATTAACGATGATAATAAAAATAACTAATAATAATAATGATAATTATAAGTTTAATTATTTAAACAACATTTCCTAACATAACAATATATATTTATTATATTGTTATGATATGAAAAATATGTTAAATATATTTTTTTTTATATAATATTTATACATTACATGAATACCTGCTATGATTGTTTTTACAATTTTTCTGTATACTTTGCATATCTGAAACCTTTGGCAATCTTATAGTCAACGCAGATGATCCAAGAGTTTATCACTGGAGCTTTTATATTATCATCATTATGTTTCCAACAATCCATTTAATTTGCACAACCTATAAAAGTATAGAAATTAAAATCCACAAATAAAATTTTAGAATTCAAATAGAGAAAATAATCTACAAGCAAGAACATCCTGTGTGCTAATTTTGAATCACAAGGAAACATGACAATGAAATGTCAAACTATTTTCATTGGAAAACATAAAAATATCAAATTTGAGAACAGAAAATTGGTAGATGTGAATTTTCAACAGTTCTATATAAATAATATCATGTGTAGATATATAAATTGTAAATAAAATATATATCATAGGTTAGAATTAGAAAATGTGTTTTAAAAAGAGTGTAAAGAGTGAGAATTTGTACTGGAGAACAAAAAGTGATGGTTGCCAGAGAAAGAGGAAAATAGGAGTCGAAAAAGAAATTTTTGGAGAGAAGCCGTGAAGACAAATTTATGAAAAGAAATCAACGCAAATAAGCTGATAACAGAAGTATAGCTGCAATTGGACACTTGAAACCAAATCAAGAAACAATCAGGCACATATTCGACCAAGCAATCACTTAGATTTCCTTTACATGACGTAACCAGCATCAAGGGGGCTCAACGTTAGCAAACTTCACTTCCAATAGCCACAGAATAATCCAAGACTCGCGTGGGTGCACAAGCTGAACTTACACCAGGTACTTTATCAACAAAAACTAAATAAAGTGATAATATTCGGGTCAGACACTTTTTGGTTTATTTTTAATAACACCTATTCACAGTGGTGAACTTTCTTTCTTATTCATTATTATGATATCAATATAACCTCTAAATATTTATTTCACATTGTTCCTTGATTGCGCATGAGCAAGTTCATTTGATGTTGTTCAATTTGATTGGTTGAATAATATTTACTAATAAGGTAGATATCGCAGGGATAGGTATTTTAAGAATTGATTTGAATAAAAGAACAATCATTTAACTATATTCTGGACTCATTATTTTTCATTTGACCGTATTATAAGCTATATTTCCATAAAAATAACAGTACATTGACTTCAAGCAAAACAACTAGATGGCGCAACTGCAATCCTCCTGAGATAGAGACGATCATCTCTACATAGGCGTACCGACTGAGCTGGAGAAAGGTAATAAAAGAGAGGTAAATAGTGTATTGAAAAAGGGTAAGAGCATCATAGCCGGAGTTTATTGTTGTTGTTGGGTATTTGTTAAGCAGATAAATAAAAATAATAATAACAAATACAACACATCATAACAATATATATATATATATATATAATGTATATATATATATATATATATATATGTATATATATATATATATATATACATATACCATATATATTTTTTTATACAGGAGTTTGTCAATAAGATCCTAATCTTCCGACAATATAGTATATTTTGATTTGATGGGGATCTGTACAGTACTAGAATATAAAAATTATAGGGTTTAAATAATGTATATGTAAGTTCCATGCATTTTTCAATATTAATGGTAAAGACTTTTCCAACACTCGGATCCTCATTTCTGACAACAAGAATAAGGGTGCCGCCACCTCTGTACTGTTCTCGAGACATTGTGACTACCAACAATATAATTGCTTTTCAAGCCCATTATTTTCTTCCAGAAATATTGATAAGAAACCAGTGGATATTAGGTTGTACAGTTCTAAGCCTGCCAGAGCTAGACATTCGTCAGCTCTCATTAAACTTACTCTTGATCCATCCTGTACATATAGTATAAGGTGAGTCAGCATTTTGTGCGTCCGAACAGTCCTCTTCGATTATTTGAGAAATTTGCAGTTCTGTAAACATTCAAAATGTCTATTTTTTGTATTTACAGTATAAAATCCTCGATACCTTCAATGCTGGGTCAGATGTCGAGGATTTACACCCCGTTGTTGCTCACAAACATGGCAGCTGTTACTTTGATGTCTCTTCGATTCCAGTTGAAGAGTCTCGAGAAGGGGTACTGCTCTATTTTATTTGTCGCCATAAACGAGGGCGCCAAACCGTATTACGTGTTGACCTTATCGAAAATTTTATCTCAGTTGCTAAGGTGTGTTTCACAAAGCTCTTGTTTGATGGTAATAATAAAAATTTTTTTTTTCAGCACAACCAAAATATCTAGTTTTTTGCCGAAACCAGACGTAACGTATTTGATTGATGAAGGTAGCGATTTCTTCCTCCTACCGTTGCTCTTGTATTTGTGCAGTGTCGGTATAATATGGATGTTCGCTGTTGTTTTCTGTATCTCGCTTGTCGCTTTCGAGACTACAGTACACAAATTCACTTTGAAGTAAGTACATGTACCAATAGTGGATTTTTCGAAAAATATCACATGTGAAAATGGAAAATCTTCTGAACCAATGGAGTAAATTGATATTTGTAAAATGCAATATACCGGGTAACACAGGATATCGGCCACCCCTGTAACTTCTGCATTCGTTAACTAATTTTTCTGAATTTGATACAGTTATATAAGCAACCATTTCGGATTTGATCACACTATTATTTAATCCAATATGGCGGACTTCCGGTTTTTCTGGAAATGCCAGCAGCTTTGTTTTTTCAAATGGAACACCCTGTATAGTTTTACATTCAAGTTCAACAGATCAAAACAAGTCCAAACCTTATGTCAAATGTAATTTTTTTAAACCAATCAAAATTAAAATGGTTTTTTTATTTTACCTTGTGGATAAATGAGATTCGATCAAGGCTATTCACAATGAGTCGAACATAACATAGTTTTTTCTGAAAAATGATTTTTTGTGTCATTTATTGATGAATCAATTCAGTCACATCATATTTAGATCAAAACATTTTTTTTTTTTCAAATGGAACCCCTTTGGGCCACTTACATGTCTCTCTAGAACATACATTCAGGAACAAAAATTACATATTATTTTTGTATTTCGGTGCAGTAACAAATTTTATACATTCAAAAATGTACAACTAGTTCATGAGTTTCCTTGCAGTTCGAATAATCTTTTAAGTTAGTAAGTGTGGAAAACAACATTTCTGAATCTTGTCTACTAATTGTGTTTCGCTGCCATCTTTCATCTCAACTCTCGAAAATTAGTTAACTTCCGAGAATTAGTAGAAATGGGAAATCAAAATTATAGGTTTTTGAGAGTTGAGATGAAAGATGACAGCGAAACACAATTAGTTGACAAGATTCTGAAATGTTGTTTTCCACAGCTTACTAAGTTGAAAAATTATTCGAACTGCAAAGAAACTGGTGAACTAGTTGTACATTTTTGAATGTATACAATTTGTTACTGCACCGAAATACAAAAATGATATGTAATTTTTTTCCTGAATGTATGTTCTGGAGAGACATGTAGATGGCCCATAGAGGTTCCATTGGAAAAAAAATAATTTTTGATCAAAATGTGATGTGACTGAATTGATTCATCAATAAATGACACAAAAAATAATTTTTCAGAAAAAACTATGTTTCTCTGTTATGTGCGACTCATTAGGAATAACCTTGACCAAATCTCATTTATCCACGGGGAAAAATAAAAAAACAAATTTAATTTTGATTGTTTAAAAAAAATGACATTTGACCTGTTAAACTGGAATATGTAAAAATATACAGGGTATTCCATTTGAAAAAACAAAGTTGCTGGCAATTCCAGAAAAACCGGAAGTCCGCCATATTGGATTGTAATGTGATCAAATCAGAAATGGTTGCTTATATAAATGTACGAAATTTCAGAAGTTACAGAGGTGGCCCTATATCCTGTATACCGGGTGACTCTAATAAATTATAATTTTTTTTAATCAGAATAAATTAGGAAATTTGACAGTACTATAAGTATAAAATTTTGTTATGAAATAGTACTTGTGGAGATTTATTGAAACCATTAAATATGTTTCCTCTCATTGCTAGTTTAAATTTTTAAATAACTCAAAATGTCTGGAAATAGTGGACAATGTTGAACACGCAAAATTATGAATTACTAGCTGACCCGATAGACGTTCTGTCCAAATTTCTATATTCCCAAATTTTTTTTACTGAAAAGTCGTGCGCGTAGAATTTCTTTTTCTTGTTTTTTTTTGTGTTGTTCCATCTAGGTTCCTTTGACTCTGCCCTCTTTCTGTTACCGAGTTATCCCATTTTCCAGTTATCCCGTTTTTCCGTAATCCCATTTTCCATTTATCCCGTTTTTCCGTTCTATATCCCGTTTTCCCGAAAAAAATTAGCCAAATCGGTCCAGCCGTTCTCAAGTTATGAGCTTACCAACACAGACATTCATTTTTATTATATATTCCTGAAAACTAAAAAAAATTTCCAATAACTTTTTAAAAATATTTTTTTTCCTAAAAACATTAAAAAAAAAACATTAGCCAAATCAGTCCAGCCGTTCTCACGTTTTCCGCTTGCAAAGGATCGAGCTTCATTTTCATTATATAGATTTATATAAAAAAAATCCAGAAAATCTTAATAATAGTACAGGGAATAATGTGGAAAAATACGAGAAAAATAAAACTTTGACCACACTATAAAAACAAAATTATTTTTTGAAGAATGAGCAATTGATCTTGGAGTTAGATGAACAATTTTTGGATAGTGAGGAGCAAAAAATTAAATCCCGTTTTTCCAATTTTCCTGGAAACTACTGTTAAAATGTCTATTTTGTTTTTAACTGAATAGTACAGGCAATATGGAAAAAGGAAAAATTTTACTGCACTATAAAAACAAAATTATTTCTATGAAGAACAATCGATACATCTTAAGAAGAATTGAAGTTGGTTGAAAAAAAATTCTGCTTTATTTTGGATAATAAAGACAAAAAATCGGAGTTTTTCCAGATTTCTAGGAAATCACAAAAAATTGGAAGAATTATTTCTACAAAACGCCTCCATAGTTTTCCTCGAAATGCTTCAGAACAAGAAATAATGTGAAAAGGAAACAAATTTGACCGCACTATAAAAATATTGATAATGTTTATAAAGAAGTTCCATTGAAATAAACTGATCATTTTTCTGCATTATTAAAATGGCATAAAAATCGGAATAGCATAGAATACAATACAGTAATACCAATACCTACATGAAATAATGTGGAAAATACGAAATAAAAAACACAAGCTTTTTTATACTAATGCACTAAAATGGAAAAAATAATATTTCATATTCGCGGCAAGCTTTTGAATCTGTTACTCACAGAATAATCGGTCAAACAATTAAAGACATTATTTTTTCCATTTTTAGTGTATTTGTATAAAAGCTTGTCTTATTTTTTTGTATTCAATTCTTTTTAGTCATTCATGAACTCCGTCATCTTATTAAATTCTGACAAAAATTGATAATATTTTTCATTCCAATACTGAAAACTGTTTCGAAAATCGAAAAAAAAATTATAATTTCGTTTTGTCAAAATAAATTTCCCTATATCAATCCTATTCTATTTATTCATATTCAAACAATATTTTTAGGTTGTTGGCTAGATCAGTGAGTTTCAACGTAGCCTGGTCAGATTATTTATTGGGTGTTTTGCACAAAGTTCCATTTGTTGTAGCCTCGGCATTGGTCTTGTTGTCTTTGACAACTTGTGGTGGATTAGCTCTCTGTTTGGGAGCCATTTTTTATTTCTTAAGGGTAATGTATATCAGTTTGTTAAATACATTTTTTTTTCACTCTCATAACACTACCATAACAACCTTCAAATAAACCTCTTAACACTAGTTTTCCGCTATAATAAAAAATGCCCGATAATTTTTTAGTTGACTCAGATGTCCCAGGATTTCATGGAGGTAGTAGTTTGGTTCTTTGTCAAGAAAATGGCGAGGAAATTTAAAGAATTTCTCAGGAGAAAGAAACCTGACCAAACGCCAGCTTTATCCAAAGGTAATACGGATAGAAATGGTAGCAGGAAGTCTATAGATAACGTTGAACAACATGAAAACTCGAACAAAGAGTTGCAAGGCAAGGAGGAAGAAGATGAGTTGCAAGGCAAAGAAGAAGAAGAAGAGTTGCAAGGCAAGAAAGAAGAAGAAAAGTTGCAAAGCAAGCAGGAAGAAGAGAAGTTGGAAAGCAAGGGAGAAAAGAAGGAACAGTTACCAATGACAGATCCTTGCATTTCACGGACAACTGATGGTGATAATAACTTGGAGGTGGCCATCCAGGATGTGGTCGGAGAGCAGATTGAAGAAAGTAGTGGGAGTACGGAGAATAAAACTTCCGAAGATTATGGCGAACTATCCACGGCCTACAACGCGATTTTCTTCCATTCCACTCTGTTTTTCCTATGGTGTATGGTTACATTTATCAATGTGCCGGCCGTCTTGACTTGGGCTCATAACTTCAAGTGAGTGAATTCAATTTTTTTTCCTTGTTTGCATTTTGAGGTATATTTTTTGGTATTTGGATACCAAAAGATAAGATCGCGTGTCCAGCAAAAAGTTAGCACGTTTATGGAAAACTCTTTAATTGATTGTTTCATTGCTTTCTGAAGTTTTCGTAACCCTCAACACCGTTCATTGTGTCAACAAGTCATGAGAATATCTTATACAAGGGTGATTGAAAAATGTGAAGGTATCAAGAGTATATTTTTTTCTATTCACTTGAATAGCGACTTAAAGGAAGTCTTGGAGAAAGAAGATGGTTTCATTTGATGAATAAATAATAATAATATTGCACTCATAATATTAGAGAATGTAACAGCCAGTTTAAAGAAACAACAATGTCATTTTGTCATAAGCACACAAACATGCTTTCTTATTCTATTTTGGTAATCATTAATAAGAAATTCTCTGGATGTTTTGTGGTTGTAGTAAACTGTAAATAATTTCGACTCTTCTAAAGTCATCTTCTATATTGTATTGGCCTGAAAGGTGACTTTAGATAAGTCGAAACGTCGGCAAAATGTAAATAGTGGTGGACCTGAACCCCCAAAGAATATTGTTGGTTCATTTTTATATGGCTGAGCGTATAAAATAGTGATTATTTTCAAAGAAAACAGCATTTGTTTTGTCAGAATGCGAGATTGGTGCCGTTTTTAAACCAGTTCTCAGCTTTCTGGAAAAGTGTATGTCTTAAGAAATTATGTGCTCTTATTAGAATAGTTTGATTGTTCCTTTGTGCTCAGAAATCATAGCAAATTCCGTTAATAGAGATTATCAATTAAAATAATACCTATTTTATATTCGCGGCAATTGAATCTGTTACTCACACAATAACAGTATTTGCCAATCACAGAATATAGTATTTGCCAATGATCTCATATCATACCTGAACGAACACAATAAAATTATTACAACATGTTATGCAGACGACACAAACATTTTAATCATAGAAGAGGATTTAGTATCATTAAAATTATTGGCTGAGACTACCTATGCCAAAGTGATAACTTGGTCAGACAAAAACCATTTAATAATTAATAAGTCAAAGACCAATGCCCTAATGTTTTGTCCAAATAGTCGGGAACACAACCAGCTTTTGTTGTTTGAAAATACAAATGACGTAGTGTCTTCTTCTGAATCTATCAAAATGCTAGGAATTACCTTTGATTCAAAACTTTCATGGGTTTCACATATTGACATTCTTTGCGGCAAACTTAGGAAAGGATGTTATGCACTCAAGTTTATGTCGAGTCATTGCAGTAAAAATATCCTTCTGCCTTTATACTTTGCCCATTTCCATTATCATATGAGATACGGAATTTTAAACTGGGGAGGAAGCTCTTCGGTACAAAGGGTGTTTTTATTACAAAAATACGCAATCAGAATAATTGCAAAAGTAAAGTAGAAGGAGTCATGCAGAGATCTTCAAAAATTTAATATTCTGACTGTTATGAGCACATATATCCTCGAAGCGTGTTGTTTCATTTTCAAAAATAAGGCCACTTATAATGCCATCAGACCACACCATGAACATGATACCAGACAAAAAAACCTTATTTTACCCCACAGGCATACTACCGTTCGGTATCAATTTTTTTTTGAATATATTGGATGCAAATGCTATAGTTCTCTGGCAGATCACATAAAGAATGCAGCTTCTTTATCAATTTTCAAAAATCTCCTGAAAAAACACTTACTTCGCAAAAACTGCTACACCATAGAAGAATTTTTTAATTAGGAAACTTAATTTTAAATGTAATATGTAGTCCATATGCTTTTCATGTATGTGCGAATAAATGTGTACTTACGTGTGTAAATATGTGAAGATAACAATTTCTTCAATCAAATGACTTGGCTGTTATATTACGTGTATATACTCTCACCCTTTGACATTTTTCACAATTTTCCTGTATTTTTTTCACAAGTTAATTGCTGGAATGAAATTATTATTATTATAACCTAGGTCAAACAATTAGAGCTTGTCTTAATTTTTTGTTATCATTTTTATTCAAATCCGTCATTTTATTGAAATTGATAATCTCCGACAACAAAAAAAACCCACCAATTTTTAATCGAATCGGGCCATAATAACAAAACTCGTCGCCATCTTAAACTCGTGGATTTTGAAAAAAAATCATGATCTCAGACCTCAAAACCCCCCACATACCAATTTTTATTGAAATCGGACTTTAATCACAAAACTCGTCGCCATCTTGAATTTGTAATTTTGACAGAAAAATAATGATCTCCGACCCCAAAAACTCCCACATACCAATTTTTATTTGAATCTTACTATAATCACAAAACTCGTCGCCATCTTGAATTCATGGATTCTGACAGAAAAATCATGATGTCCGACCCCGAAATCCCCCACATACCAATTTTGAATAGAATCATAATTACAAAATTCGTCCGCCATATTGGAGCCGCCATTTTGTTTTTTCTATAGCAAAAATTTCATTTATCATTTCATTGTCACCGCAACTGTGAACACCTGCCAAATTTCACGTTAATCGGACAACTAGAAGTGGGTCAAAATTCACTTGCAAGATTTGAACTAAACAGAATCAGAAATGCTTTATTGTCATAGAACATTGTGTCGACAAAGCTTACCTGAAACTAAGACATATCATAAGATACATACAAACATACATACATATATACACACAAATGATTTAAATAAAAGCTTATAATAAAAGTGGACCCAAAGCACTTCCTTGTGGTAACCCTAAGCCTTGGACATGCTGGCTTCTTCTCGGGTAGTGATTGGATGCTTTGTAATAAAATCAATTCAGTGCTTTTTTTTCAGGTATAACACAGTCCTTACACCGGATGATTCGTTTGTTCCTGGTTTTATTCTCAGCCTTTGTGCCTTAACGTTATGGCAGTTTGATTTTCCAAGGACTGATAGGTAAGTCGGCATAGTTATTTAGTGATGGATTTTCGGAGAATTGTCATTTCATGAAGTAGTTGTTTTCAATGCAGAGGAAATAGATCATGAGGAGGAGTTTCAAAAACAAGGCAATCAACGAAGAATATTAATATTTTTTTTTTCAGGAGAAATATCTATTTTTTTTTTTCAAATTATGAGAAATGATAAGAAAGAGAAAGTATTGTAAAGAAATATTTCGAGATTTTGATTTAAAAACATATAAAATAAGTTTAAGTCATCGCTGACAATGATTTAATTATTTTTTGTTGAATTATTTGGTTTCAAAAAGCTTGTCGCGAGAATCGTAATAAAATTAATACTTCGACAAGTTTTTAATTACCAACCAATCACAACACATATTGTACAGGTCCAAGAACTGCCCGAATGCATTTTTTTTTTATTCGTTAATTCCAGGAAATGGTTAGACAAACTTGGGGTACTCATGTCGATCCTGGCCATCGTGAGTTTGACGTTCGCCACCATATCTCTCTATAGACTGAACTATATACTTACTTTTGCCATTGCGATGGTGACTCTGCAGCAACTGTTGGCTCCGAAAGAGGACCCCACAGCACCGGCAGCAACACAAGGGGATGACTCGGATGATGATAAAGATAAATATGATGGCGTCAAGTCCAAAATGGAGTGAACAGACTTGTTCTCAAGAGTAGATTATTATTATATTAGTTCGATTAACAAAATGAGTATAAGCAGTTGATATTTTCAAATATTTGGAGTGTTACAAAGAAACTGATACTCTCTATTATACAGGGCGTACACGGTAAGAGTGCAAGTATTTTAACAGCTGGTAATTGTGATAAAACTGCTTTTTCCGGACTTTTTGGAGAGCTATCCATTTTCTGGGTTATCGTTTGTACAATTCCCAACAAAAACAATAATAAAAATTATTGGATAAAAATTTACTTTTCTACTAATATTTTCAGAAATTCAAAAACGTTGCTGGGATCATTGTGTGGGTTTGTATCTTTGACAAAAACAAACGTAAGTAGGTATGGACTTGTTACACAATTCCACTTTTCTCAGTAACAAACTAAAAAAAGGTAATTTCAATGTTCTCCTTGTATTATCTGGTTCTTTCAGTGTTTTTTATGTTGTTCCTGTGCGCTGTTTTGTCTTGGTTATGATCTAGATTTGATATTTCAATTTCCCGATTTTTTAAAATTATCTTTGTGTTCAGATTTCCCCACTCTTAATGGTCTTGATGTTTCTCCTATGTAAGTTTTGTCACAAACATGTGAAAAACTATACTAACTAACTAAAGTTATTTTTCAGTCGCAGATGATTCCACATCTGATTTTATGAACATCCTGTTCATATTTTCAACAAATCAATGTTCTGCTAGTTTAGATCTTTCACGATGTAAAAAAAAAATATTCTCGTGTTCAGATTTCCTCACTCCTGATAGTCTTGATGTTTCTCATATGCAATTTTGGCCACTTGGAACACTCAACAGTTTTTTGCGCTTTTTTACTGGTTTTGTTCAAGTCAACACAGATTTCAAGGTTTCATTAGCTCTGAATTTTATTTGTATGTTGAATTTTTTCTTTTTAAATTCCTTAGTAAGTCCAGGAATATAAGAAATTATATTTGTTGTTGTTGAGTTTGACTTTGCAAGTTTTTTCATTGTTCTCCTTTACCATGTCCTGTTAAAATATGTTCAGACTTACCGTGTACACCCTGTATATATATATATATATATATATATATATATATATATATATATATATATATATATATATATATATATATATATATATATATATATAGTGTTGAGATAATTCTCGGGTTTCTATCGACGTTCTGTGTTCTTGGTCCTCAGAAGGTGCGATTTCACGACGTTTCGGTAAATTCACATTTGCCATCTTCAGGCGATGTCTAGAAATTCGATTGTTTCGACTCGATTGATGTTTTTGTGTTGGCTCCTAAATTGATAATGGTAGTTGGTCAATTGCGCACGATCGGTCTCCTTCGTTCGTGCCTTGTTCGGGAGAGGCCGGAAGAGGAAGGAAACCGAGATCGTGCGCAATCGACTAGCCACCATTATAAATTGAGGAGCACAACACGAAAACATCAGTCGAGTTCGAAACAATCGAATTTCTAGACATCACCTGAAGATGGCAAATGTGAATTTACCGAAACGTCGTGAAATCGGAACTTTTGAGGACCAAGAACACAGAACGCGGACAAAAACCTGAGAAACTATCTCAACGTATATATATATATATGATTTTTTTTCAGACAAAAATTTGATCTGAATCGACTGAAACTGACATAATTTGATTTGTTACCCCGTTTGTGTTTTCTCAGATATTCGTTCTAGTCACTTGAACAATTTAAAACCATGATTCATTTATTTTCAATGTTAATTAAATCATTACTTCATTCCCAGTACAAAGAACATTTTCAAATAAATCTATATTGAAATAGAACCACTTGTTTTATTAACTTATTGTTTGGCAAACCTAGACATGTTCCCACTTGTTTATTGAGAATCTCGGAAGCTGGCAGACAGTCAGTCACCTGTAGTCTCTCTAAGCAGCCGACTGCCAATGGACTATTGTGTACGCACCATAACTATAAGCTGGCCAGCTTCCGAACTGGAAAGGGAGGGCCATAATTTTAGATCTCTGTAGAGCCATCTTTCAGCAACTCCTGGAACCTCGCTGTTACGTCATCGAGCCAAGGTCGAGTGATGACGGAAAGGCAGTGGTGTAGCATATTCGTAACAATTTGTTGCCTTTTTTTTATTCAACGTCGGTCTATTTCTGGTACCAGGGCTCATCATGCCAGTGAATACACTTCCCCTAACTTGACATTTTATGGAGGTAAACATCCATGAACTTGTGACCGCCATCTTGACGTCTCCTCCGAACGATGACAAATCAAATATTTATTAGTACCAATACACAAGAGAATGTTTAGCGCCTGCGAGCTATGACCTGCTACTACTGCTGCAGTTATACAAGATGGGGCTTGTGGCTCAGTGGCACGAGCGTTGGTCTTGTGTCCACTGTTTCCACCCGGCGCAGATTCGAATCCCGCAGCTGGTGAAAATTTTCTCAAGGTCCCAAGAGTGGTTTCGGATCCCACTATAAAAGGTAAGGTCCCCGTGATCTCAACTCGTACAAGTTTTCATTAACTTCTGAGGGTTGGTCAAACAACTAAGAAAGCGTTTAAAAACAATTTGCCTTTTTTTTTTTTTAACCGTTAAATTTTGATAAATTCAAATACCCTAAATACTCAAATATAAAGAGATCCGTGACATAAATCGAAAAACTAGTCCATCATCTTTAACTTTGACCATAATACCTCCGACCCGATCTCAATATTGATTTTTTAACTGACTCGAGTGATAAATCTTCATTAACTAACTTCATGGATAGTTTTGGGTTGAAATGTCAAAACTTTGAACCTACTCGAATTTTTGGAATGGTAGATTTATAAAGTTTTGTTCAATTTAAAAATATGTAATTCGGATTTATCTGAACAAAATTTGTTTAACTTACAACATTGGCTAGGTAACGAAGACTTTCAGTGTGTTTTTAGCAGTAACGATATTGATGTGGTGTTTAATATGTTTATTGGTACTATAATATATTATGTAGATTTGACTTGTCCTCTAACAAAGAAAAAACTAAATAATGTATCCACCCCGGGATGGATCAGTAATGACATTATCAAGATGGGAGTTGAACAGAAAAATCTGTCCTGGTTAAAGAACAATTCATTGCAAGATGAACTTTTTGTGAAGTATAAAAGTTTAAAAAAAAATTATATAGGCAGAATAGCTGAAGCGAAAAAAACTTATTATCAAAATAATCTTGAGAATAAAAATTTTCAACAAAAACAGAAATATATTTGGAGAACAGTTAGAGAAAAAACAGGTAAAACGAAAATTAGCTCGATAAATGAGATTGAAGTTCAAGGAAATATTATTAACAATAAGCAGAATATAACTGACGCATTTGCTGAATTTTTTTCATCTGCAGCAAAAAATGCCGTAATCTCGCATTTTAACAGCACTTATTTCAATAACTTTACTTCTATGAACATTGATAATACATTTTACTTTGCCCCTGTGGATGGTCATGAAGTGTCAAATGTGATTCGTTCTTTAAAGAACGTTACATCTGTGGGCATTGATTGTCTCTCAACAAAAATTATAAAAACTATAGGACTCATTATTGCAAGTCCTCTTTCAGATTTGATTAACATGAGTGTTGAATATGGCGAATTTCCTATGGATTTAAAGACTGGTATTGTCACTCCATTATATAAAAAAGGCAGACGAACATTGTTAGAAAATTTTAGGCCGATTACTGTACCAGAAAAAATCATAATATTCGACTCCAAGAACCCCCACATACCAATTTTGAAGCGAATCAGACCATAATCACAAAACACGTCCACCATTTTGGAGCCGCTATCTTGAATTTTTCAATTTTGACAAAAGAATCATAATCTCCGACCACGAAAACCCTCAAATACCAATTTTGAAGCGAATCGGACCATAATCACAAAACTCGTCCGCCATATTGAACCCGCCATTTTGTTTTTTTTCACACGAAAATTTCTTAATGTATTGTCACCGGAATTATGTACACCTGCCAAATTTCAAATCATTCGGACATCTGGAAGTGGGTGAAAATCAAGTCCAAAGGAGTCGGTTACAAACAAACATACAAGTGAAGAAAAGGGAAACATTCCCAATTGAGAATGTTTCCCTTCTCAACATGAATACCCCACAAGAGGTTATCTTGACGATGGAAGATAGTGACTAAAGTTTATCTTTCAGTCGCAGATGATTCCACATCTGATTTTATGAACATCCTGTTTATGTTGAAAAGGGAAACATTCTCAATTGAATATTGATAGAAAGATTTTTCTGTGAATTGAAAAATCCACGATTAAAATGAAGTTATTTTTTGTGAATGTCTAACAGAAAACAACTACTTCCCCGGCTAAAGCCACGCTGGACATTGACTACATCTGATAGATATTCTGAAAAGGCCCTAACTCAAAAGAAAAATCTGAAATTGAAAATTTTTGTCTAACAGAAAACAACTACTTCCCCCAGATAGTTATTTGATTTTCTATTCCAGTCTTAATTAAGAACTCATAAAGATGAATGAGGCAAAGAAGAATGTTTTCCAAAAGAGAGTACTCACCAGAAATCATTCGTAGCATTGACGCAGGAGGGACATCGCATTCACTAGGTCTTCAATACATTTTTGTCGACGAAAATCTATTTCACGCTTCCACGATCATCAGGAAGACCGGAAGAAATGGGAAACACATTTTCAAGAAGCAATCTCACTTTGCAAAGATGGAAAAAGTTAGAATCATTTTATGAACATCCTGTTTATATTTTCAACAAATCAATCCTGTTTATATTTTCAACAAATCAATACAAGTGAAGCTAATATAAAGCGTGTAAAAATTGTACATCGCGTGACACAGCAAATACAACTAAATGAGTTGCTTATAGAAAAGACGACGCCATATGACGTTGTGATGAAATTGAGAAGAGCAAATTCTAGGCCGCCAGGGTGGGGATTTGTACAGATATTTTATGTAAGAAATCCACACAACACAAACCTATTGCACACAATCCGTGACAATAATCACGTGTCTCCTATAATAACTATGCAAAATTGAACGCCGTTCCGCATTCTGTCCAATTTAATCCGGATGTGTGAGGTGTTGTGTCGCAGTTGTCACCGACGTCTGTGATGCCGTATGACGTTAGTGTCCATCAACGTGTTAACTTTGACCATAATATCTTTACCTATGACCTCAAAAATCCATGAATACAAAATTTCAATAGAATCGTACAGTAAATCACAAAACTCGTTCTCCATTTTAAAACCGCCATCTTTCAACTGTTGAATTTTAACGTCCACTCCGAAGGATGGCATATCTTTTGCTGTATCTCGTGCTCATTGATATAGCGCCTGTGAGCTGTGAACTGCTACTATGCTGCAGTTGTTCGGGCTAAGCCGCGGACACCATTTGAGAATAATAAATAAACTTTAGCATCAACAATAAACTTTATAATGCAAACAATGGTGAAAGGAGAATATTATATTTTGTTCAATTTTCATCATCATTAATGGAATCTTCCAATTCCTTCAAAACCGTTAGAGCATCCTGAACCTTAAGCCGTTTATGCCGTGCTTCGACCACTTGTTCTGCCAATCTTCCCTCCATATTCCTCATTATATCTTGCATTCCGGAGATTTCTTGCCTGAGTTGTTTGTACAGATCGATGAAGAAGCACAATATTTTCTTGCCGAGTTTCCTCACTTCCTTGTCCAGCGTCTCCATCTCGAGACGCAAGTGCGATTCTTTTTCCACCAGAGTGTTCAGCTCTTCTGTCTTCCGAGGATCGTTCAGTTCTTGGGTGAGCACTTCCTTTTCTTTGACGAATTGGATCGTCTCCTTTGAAATGAAAATAAAATCAGAAACAGTCAGCAGGTCTTGCATTTCAGTAATTAAATTTTCAAGTTTTGGTGGATAACGAAAACGATCAATTGAGAGAAAAACCTAGGTTAAACAGGAATAAAGGATAAGGAATACTAACTTTTCCCAAATTCTCCACAATTTGTGCATTCTCTTCCCTTTTCTTCCCAATCTGCTCATCAAACTCCACGAGCATTTTTTCCAAAGACGAGATTTTCACTTCGATAGCTTTGTTCCTGGCAGCTATTTCTCTCAATTCGACATCGATGCTGGCCATCCTTTGAGCTATCTCGTTGTCTATCTCGACCTTTAGCCGGGATACTTCTTTGATCTCATCCAGGAATGAGGGATTATGCAAACCCGTATCTTTCAGCACGAGTGTTTTCAGCTGAGGTTTTTTGATGGATACTTCCATGAGAGATCGGTTCCATTCGAGAACCTGACTTTGTAACTAAAAAACAACATTTCACTCAAAGATGAAAAATGAATAAAAAAAGTTTGACAATTAATAACCTTAGACTCCAAAAATCCATAAATACCAAATTTGAACCGCTATATTTAACTGTTAAATTTTGACAAATTCATAACATAGGACCTCAAAAACACTCCAATTTGAATGGATTCCGGACATAAATCATAAAACTAGTCCGCCATTTTGAAATCACCATCTTGAATTATGCATATGTAACACTGTAATATTGAATTGTCATGCAAATACATGCCAAAATTTTATCTTAACCAACAGTTGATCAATCGTTTTCAGCTCAATTTGTTCAGGTGATAATGTTCCGAGTCAAAATTTAAAGATTAATGTACTACTATATGAATTTCAGAAGGAAACTAGGAACATTACACCCTGATATCAGATGATACTGCCCAAAACTCAATTTCTGAGGTAAATATCCTTTCAGTAGATACATTTTAAACAAACATTTTTACATTATGGAAAACTCGAAAACGTTTTTTATAAAAAACAAATGTAGAGGCTCTTCTTTGAAAAAAAAAAGAAGAATGTTCTTCCCAATTTCAACGCCAGTTTGTCCAAGTAATTCGTCCAACGAGCAACGTATTTCAGAAAATGATCACCTGCCTTCCGGTAAAAATGTTCTAGAAGAATAACGAATGTTCTGTTGCGAGATGAATTTTAGGAGGAAACAGTGAATATTATCACATAACACGAAAATGTTCAGTCAACTTCAAATGGTGAATAAGCTGTGATGAATTGTAGATGAACAACTGAACATTATGATCCAACGATAATGTTCCGCCGCGTCAAATTTTGATAATGTCCTGAGATGAATTTCAGAAAATATCACTTGGCTCCCGGTATGCTTTTAGAAGGAAACAGTGAACATTATCACAAAATACAAAAATGTTCGGCCAAATTTAGATGGTGAATAAGCTGTGATGAATTGTAGATGAACAACTGAACATTATGATCCAACTGTGATAATGTTCCGCCGCGTCAAATTTTGATAATGTCCTAAGATGAATTTCAGAAAATATCACTTGGCTCCCGGTATGCTTATAAAAGGAAACAGTGAACATTATCGCAAAACACAAAAATGTTCGGACAAATTTAGATGGTGAATAAGCTGTGATGAATTGTAGATGAACAACTGAACATTTGATACAACTGTGATAATGTTCCGCCGCGTCAAATTTTGATAATGTCCTGACATGAATTTCAGAAAATATCACTTGTCTCCCGGTATGCTTTTAGAAGGAAACAGTGAACATTATCACAAAACACAAAAATGTTTGGCCAAATTTAGATGGTGAATAAGCTGTGATGAATTGTAGATGAACAACACATTATGATACAACTGTAATAATGTTCCGCCGCGTCAAATTTCGGTCCTGGGCCCACTGTTGTTTGTAATTTATATTAATGATCTTCCTTCCTTTTTGGCCCCAAACGAAAGTGTTCTATATGCAGATGACACTACTTTAATTTATTCTCATGAGGAATATAATTCCCTAGAAAGCGTATCGGAAGAAATTGAAGAGAAAGCTGAACAGTGGTTCATAGCTAACAAGCTGAAATTAAACAACAATAAATCACAAAACTTGATAATCTCTACCAGGAAACCCATCCCAGAGGATAAAATTGTGAAGCTACTAGGATTCATTTTGGACGATAAGCTAATCTGGACCGAGCACGTCAGGCAACTTAATTTGAAACTGTCGCGCTCTCTTTTCTGTATTCGACAACTCAGACATTGCACAAATATAAACACCCTGAGATCAGTTTATTTTTCTTTATTCCATTCTCATCTTAATTATGGCATTGTAGTTTGGGGAAACTCATCTGCAGTTTCTAGCGTTTTCCGACAACAAAAAAAAGCTATTAGAATTCTGTGCAATGCAAATTATAGAGAAACCTGCCGACCACTGTTTAAAAATTTAAAAATCATGACTCTTCCTTCCATTTACATTTGGAATACTTTGATAGAAATTCACAAAAGAATTCCCACATTAATAACACAATCAGACATTCACCAACACAACACCAGAGGTGCAGATATAATAAGAGGACCTAGACATAGGCTCAGTAAATCCCAAAATAATTCACTGAATTTGAACGTCTACAACATTCTTCCAGGGGAAGTAAGAAAATTAGGAACGTTTGCTTTCAATAAAACAATAAAATTATTTTTGCTCGAAAACCCCTTCTACTCTCTTGAGGAATATGTTAAATGTGTAAGGCAAGGTGTAACTATGCTCAGGGAATCATGACTTGTCAATAACTTTTCAATTATTTTAAATGGTTGATGATATGATTGATCGACTTATGCTCAAGTTCTTGTATGTGATGTCTATTATGTCTGGAATAGCATATTGATGTGTTGCTCTATTGTGTTCATTTTGTTTTATTTATTTATTTACACATATTTTGACACAAACTTTTTTACTACTTGTGAACTACAATTTTACTATTTTTTTAACTGTGACCTGTCATAAATGTATTTTGTGTACATAGCATGATTAATAAAGTATCTATCTATCTATCATGTCCTGAGATGAATATCAGAAAATGATCACCTGTCTTCTGGTAACAATGTTATGTCCAGAAGAAAGTTTGGCTCTACCTATATAGAATTAAAAGACATATCACTGATGATAAAATCTGTAAGTACATCAAAGATCAAGAAATCTTCAAAAATGCGGATATTATAGTCAAGGAGCTAACAACAGAGGTAAACCAAAATAAATGTTTTATGTTTGGAATAGACTACAGCTTAAAAGATGAAATTTATAAATCGTCATCCTGGCCTCGATCTGTGGCCTATAAGCGATTCAACTTCCAAAAATATTATCAATTGAACAAGAGGAGAGGATTTTTAGTTGACTCCACAGCTATTGATGAAGACTTCCCCGTATCAAACTCTTTGCCTAAAACAACGGCCACTATCTCAATTACACATCAAAACGCACAATGCATCAGTAACTGTAATGAACAAATCCTAACTACTGATAATTCTGTGAATGAATCAATAACTACTCAATTACCCATAATTAATTCACTATTGCCCTCAAATGATGATGTAGGAAGTACTCAACCACAAACTGGTACTCATTCCTTCTCACATACTGTCAATACAAACACACTGTCCTGTTACTATCAAAATATAAGGGGACTTAGAACCAAATTGGATGATTTCAACAGGGCTCTACAGGTATGTGATTATGACATAATAATAATAACGGAATCCTGGTTAAATACAAACATCTCTGATACAGAATTAAGTGATTCTAAATATTCAATCTTCAGACAAGATCGGAACTATAAGGAAACTAATTGTACACGTGGAGGAGGCGTCATGATATGTGTTAGGTCCAACCTATTAGCAAAAAAAGTTGTTTCTACGGAAAGTTTAATCTTTGAGGATCTCTGGGTAGAGTTAAAAGTCTCAAATAGGAAAATAATGCTCTGTTCTGTTTATATCTGCCCTGGTTCAAGTGCGAAACATATCAGTCTTTTGCTACTAAAGTTCATGACTTAAGAAGAAACAATGTAGCGAACTTCATTATTGCTGGGGATTTCAACCTGCCTCAAATCTCATGGAGTTATGATGAACATATTCTCGTACCTAATTACCGCTATGAGCTACGTATTGAAGTTCTCCTGGACGAATTTGCCGTCATGGATTTCCAACAGTTCAATGATGTCACAAACTGCTCAGGAAAGATTTTGGACTTCGTTTTTTCTGATGATTTGTCTGTGGGTGTCGAACATGCCCAATTATGCCACTCAGTAATCATTCATCTGATCCCTATCACCCTGCTGTAGAATTTAAATTCGATTATAAGGACGTGATTATCTCATCCCATTATGCTAAAGAAAATGTATTTTTGTTCCACAAGGCTGACTATATGGGACTCGATGAATACTTTTCTAATATTGACTGGTCATTTTTATATTACTCAATACTAATTGACGAAGCAGTTTCAGCTTTTTATAAAGTTTTATCTGATGGATTCAAACAATACGTGCCACAAAAATTCAAATCTACTGCCAAATATCCTAAATGGTGCAGCAATCATCTGATTGAATTGCTTAAACTGAAAACAAACTTCACAAAAAATTCAAAATAAGTGGTTTAGAACGAGACTATGATGAATACTCGAATATCTAGAAGGAAACTAAATACCACATTGATATGTGTTATATTTTGTACCTGTCAAACACTGAACTTATGATACATGACAACATTAAATATTTTTGGTCATTTGTGAATTCCCATAGAAAAGACAGTGGCCTTCCTAAAATAATGGAGTATAGAGGGAAAACTTTAGAAACTCCAAAGAAATAGCTAACGCATTTGCTGACCATTTTCAGTCGTGTTTCTCCAAATTGGTTGATGTTACAAATATTCCAACATTGGTCACGTCTCAGTCTACTTCAGTGCTAACATCTCACACGTTCAGCAACGAGGAAATTGAAAATAAGTTAATTAACTTGGACAAAAACAAAAGTGCTGGCCCCGATGGAATTCCTCCGTTACTTCTCAAACAGTGCAGCAGAGTATTATCCACTCCACTTAAAATTATTTTTCAAAAATCGTTCGATGATGGAATATTTCCAACCATATGGAAATCATCACTGTTATCACCAATATTTAAGTCAGGTAGTAAAAACAATATTGAAAATTACAGAGGTATATCTAAAATTTCATGTATTCCGAAAGTTTTTGAGTCAATATTAACAGACGAACTTTTTTCCAATTTTAAGCATATTATTGTTAATGAACAACATGGCTTTTTCAAAAATCGCTCTACAGCTACCAATTTAGGAATTATACAAAACTTTTTATGTAATAAACTAGAACAAGGTTTTCAGGTTGATGTGATTTACACTGACCTCGCTAAGGCTTTCGATTCCGTTAATCATAGTCTTCTTATTTCTAAAATGAAAGCACTTGGTGTGGATGGCAGTTTTTTGAAGTTTATTATTTCTTATCTGGACAAGCGTAATCAGAAAGTGAAAATAGGAGATTCTATTTCTAAATCAATAAATGTTACCTCTGGAGTTCCTCAGGGATCCCACATTGGTCCCATTCTGTTTTTATGCTTCATTAATGATGTTATTTGCACTTTTAAAAATTGTAACATTTTACTTTACGCTGATGATCTCAAATTCTATAGAGTTGTATCATCTGAAGATGACTGTCATTTTATTCAGAATGATTTAATCAATTTCACCAATTACTGTGAACAAAATTTTTTGAAAATCAATATTGATAAGTGTAAAATCATGCGTTTTTATAAAATACTCAATCCAACTATTTTCAACTATAGTATACATGGGGTTGATTTGCAAGCTGTAACTAGTATCAGTGATTTAGGGATAATATTTGATAAAGAACTCAATTTCAACAATCATATCAACAATATTTGTAATAAATCTCTCAGGATGGTGGGTTTTATAAAGAGGCAAGCTAGAAATATTTCTGATCAGAAGCGAATTAAGGCGTTGTATATTTCACTTGTTGAAGCATTCTGGAATATAATAGTATAATTTGGTCACCAATTTACAATTGCCAGAAGGACCGTTTAGAGAGAGTACAAGGTCGGTTCACAAGTTTTCTTGTTTGGAAACTAGGACTTTCCTTCCACGGTCTCGACTCTCTAACAAGAATTTCATTGTTGAATCTAGAAACTTTAGAACAGAGACGAATTAATGCCATGTCATATTTTTTATTCAAAATTGTAAATGGCGTCATAAAATGTACAGAGATATTAGAAAAATTATCATTTCATGCCAACTCTAGAACCACCAGAACCTGCAACACTTTCTATGTACAAACACATCGTACTAATTATGGTCGCACCGCTTTCTGTTGTAGGCTTCAAGAAAACTACAATATCCATCATTCATCAATAAACATATTTAATATCCCTTTTTACGTAATTAAGAAACAACTGAAATTCTCCGTCACTCCTACCTGAAAACTTGCAATGTTATTCAATTCAAGTAATTTATTTTTACCACATCCTTTACTTATATTTTTATATACATGTACCTAAGTTCACTATTGTCTCTTTTTATATACACATAAATTTCTGTTTATTGTTTGTTTGTCGTTAAATGTATTAGTTTAGTTGTATCGTTTAGATTAGTTGTACCATTTGGAATCTGTATCGAATTCTGTAGAGTACTTGATTGAATAAATAAATGTTGCGAGATAAACTTTAGAGGGAAACAGTGAACATTATCACATAACACAAAATTGTTCTGTCAACTTCAAATGGTGAATAAGCTGTGATGAATTGTAGATGAAAAAATTGACATTATCATAGAACATTATGATCCAACTGTGATAATGTACCACTGCGTCAAATTTTTAAAATGCCCGACATGAATTTCAGAAAATTATCTCCTGGCTTCTGGTAACAATGTTCTAGTTGAAAAATAATGAATGTTGTGTTGTGACATGAATTTTAGAAGGAAACGGTGAACATTATCACTTAACACAAAAATGTTCAGTCAACTTCAAAAATAGTGAATAAGCTGTGATGAATTGTAGATGAACAACCGAACATTATCATACGACATTATGATCCAACTGTGATAATGTTCCGCATGGAATTTTGAGATCAATTTCACAAGGGAACAGTGAATGTTTGAATATTATCAATTTCTTGATCAATTCCCCAAGGATAACTCTGCTGGCTGATTGAATTCGAATATGAACCTAACTTACTGTTAACTGTTCTGCAGTAAGCCTGGCATCAAAGTCATTCTTGATTTTCTGGGCATGCATAATTCTTCCTTTGACAATGTCTCTATTATTTTTCAGAGCTTCGATCCTTTTCAACAGTTCCAATTTCTCTTTGTAGGTGCACGGTTGTGAATTCAATCTCTCCTTCAATTCGGCGATGTTATCTTCTGCCCTTACTGTTTTCTCTTCGATTTTTTGAAGCGCCTTATCCAAACGCTGCATTTCTGCATCCGATTCCGCTTTTCTTTGGGCAATACCATCGATGGCCCGTTGAAGTTCTGCTTTCATTTCTGCCTGCTGAGATTCCATTTGCTGAAAATATCATTGACTACATGGCCATTGAAAATATTACATGGCCATTGAATTTGGGAGTCCCATATACTGTTCACTACCCTAACTACCTGATTTTCTGCCTCACATTTTTCTGTTTCGGTTTCCAAAGCCGTCCAGTACTCTCGTTTCTGAAGAATGTCTTTCTCAATTCTAGCATGCTCTTCTGGATCGAACTCTAAGATATCAGCAATATTTTTCACGTATTCTGCATTTGCAGCTGCTATATCCTCCGGATTATCATTGTGTACGTTGAATATAAGGTATCTCGTCTCCAAAAAATCCAAGGCGTTCTGATAAAAACAATTGCAGTTACAACATGCATGAAAAGATGATCACGAAGACAAACCTTGGTTAGCAGATATTTTTGTCTGTCCTCAACTTCCATATTGTCTAGCGAGATGTTATCAGGACCTTTCACTATGTTTATTTTATCTATGAGCCACGCAAACATGCCTATGACTTGGGGCCATGCATGCATAGTGTTGACTGTTGAAAATGATACAGCTCATTATCTTTGATCAATCAATGAGGAGATAAAAACAATGTAAGATCTGGAAGGTTCTCTGGAGAGGGGCAAATACGGACCTATAAGGTTGGAATGGACGGATCGAAACTGTTATGGGCAACCCTAATTGGTTCAAAAAGGTTCTCCAAGAAAAGGCTCAGTCTTGAAGATACTCAAATGAAATGAAAATGGCGCATCTTGAAGGTTCTCCAGGGATAATGGCAGATCTTGAAGATTCTCCAGGGATAATGGCAGATCTAAAAGGAAAAAAAAGTTTCTCGAGGGGGACAATAAGTTCATTGGGAAAAAAAGTTCGGGAAGTGGTTGGATCTTAAAAGTGCTTATGGGACTATAAGGTTCTCGAGGTAGCTAAAAGGTTCTCAGGGCCTAAAAAGGTTTTCAGGGCTTGAAAAGGTATTCAGAGTCTAAAAACGTTCTAGGGGCTTTAAAAGGTTTTCGAGGCTTCAAAATATTTTCTTTCGGTAAAATGATTGTCAGGGGCAAAAGAGGTTCACCACAACCGGGACGGATCTAAAAGGTTAAAATGATTCTCGGGGGGCCAAAACAGTTCACCACAGGATTATGGGTGGATCTAGAAAATTCTTGAGGGAAGGGCTAAAAGGTTCTAGGGACCAAACAGGATCATTGCAAGAACATGGGCAGATCAATAGGTTCTCAAGGGAGCTATAAGGTTATTGGGGGGACAAAAAGGATCACTGCAGGAACGTGGATGGATAAAAAAGTGCGTGATGGACTTAAGAGGTTCTAGAGATGGCGAAAAGGTTCTCAGGGCTTGAACAAGTTTTCAGAGCTTGAAAAGGTAATCAGTGCTTCAAAAGGAGTTCGGAGCTTACAAAGGTTCTCGATGTTTAAAAATATTCTCAACGGGTAAAATGATTCTCAGGGGCTAAAAAGGTTCACCACAGGAACCAGGCTGATCTGAAAGGTTCTCAGGGCTTAAAAAGGTTCTCGGGACTTGGAAAGATTATGGGGGTGGGGTTAAAATGATTCTCGGGGGCCAAAATGGTTCACCACAGAAACGTAGGCTGAGGAGCCAAAATGTTCTCGGAAAAAAGAAGGGAGACAAAATGGTTTCGGTAGCTAAAAAATTATACAGCAGGAACGTGATGGATCTAAAAAGTGCTCAATGGGACTAAAAGGTTCTCGAGGTGGCTAAGAGGTTCTTGAGGTGGTTAAAAGGTTCTCAGGGCCTCAAAAAGGTTTTAAGGGCTTAAAAAGGTTCTCGGGCATAAAATATATTCTCAATGGGTAAAATGATTCTCAGGGGCTAAAAAGATTCAGCGCAGGAACAGGGCAGATCTAGAGGGTTATCAGGAAAGGTTGTTGGGACTTGAAAAGATTATCGGGGGGGCTAAAATGATTCTCAGGAGCCAAAAAGGTTCCTCACAGGATTGTGGGACAATCTAGGTTTTTGAGGGAGGGCCAAAGAGGATCATTGCAAGAACATGGGCAGATCCAAAAGGTTCTAGGGAGGCTTAAAGGTTTCTCAAGGAGCCAGAAGATTATCGAAAGGAGAAATGGTTTTCAAGGGGGAAAAGGGTTAAAAAAGTATTACAGGAATGGAGGGATCAAAAAGTGCCGATGCAACTAAAAGGTTCTTGAAGTAGCTAAAAGGTTTTCAGGGTTTGAAAAGGTATTCGAAACTTAAAAAGATTCTCGGAGCTTAAAAAGATTCTTAAGGCTCAATAATATTCTCAACAAGTGAAATGATTCTCAGGAGATAAAAAGGTCCATCACAGGAACGGCAGGATCTAGATCTCAGGGCTTAAAAAGGTTGTCTGAACTTATAAAGGTTATTGGGAGGGCTAAAATGATTCAAGGGAGGCCAAAAAGGTTCACCACAGGATTGTGGGCAGATCTAGAAGGTTCTCGGGGGAACTATAAGGTTCTTGGGGGGCCAAAAAGAATAACTGCAGGATCGTGGATGGATCTAAAAGGTACTCAACAACCAATTCATTTTTTTACAATTTCTGGAAACTACTTATATTTCATTGTTTTTGATTGAAATAATTTATTGGACGAAATGAAGGTTCCTTGTCTAGCAACTGAAACCAATTGAATTAAACATTGTTTCAAAGTAAGTGAGTACTAAAAAATATAAAATGCAAGCACTACTCACCAGTTTTGAGAACTGAAAGGGCAATAGTTCCAGGATAATGCAGCATCTTCAGCTTTTGCGGGATAACGTCTTTGTAATTCTGACTTGTCAGCTGAACGTTTGGAAACATCTCTCTGAACAACACTGACGTAATGTATATGAAAGCTTTGATTGAAGGTGGTTTTATATTGTTGGGCGTAACCATACTGGGGTCAAAAAGTTGACTGTAACTAATAAAGTTTTGTACCTTGAAAAAAGAAATATTTTTTTTCAAATGGCAAACTAGTGTGAGATTATTACTTTGGCAAACTGTTCAGCAATCCATGCCTTATCTGTGGACAACTTTTGAATGGTTTTTCTCTCTTTCAATGCCGAATCACTTTGTAATACCTAGAATTAAAAAGATTTATTCTGGGTTATTGTTCCTTAGAAATATTCTCAACGCGTAAAATGATTCTAGGGGCTAAAAAGGTTTACCACAGGAACAGGGGTCAAAGAGGTTTTCAGAGCTTGAAACGGTATTTGGGACTTAAAAAGGTTCTCGGGGGCTTTAAAATATTCTCAGGGAATAAAAAGGTTCACCACAGGAACATGGCGGATCTAAAAGGTGCTCAGGGCTCAAAAAGGTTCTCGGGACTTGACAAGATTACCAAGGGGGCTAAAATTATTATCGTGGGAGAAAAAGGTTCACCTCAGGCATGTGGGCGGATCTAAAAGGTTCCTGAGGGAAGGGCTAGAAGGTTCTTGGACCAAAGAGGATCATTGCAAGAACACGGGCAGATCTAAAAGGTTTTCAAGGAAGCTATGCTATAAGGTTCTTGAGGGGATGGCAAAAATAAGTTTCACTTTCTTTAGAACCGCGGCTTCTCTGACTCATAGCACTCGATCCTGGAGTCGTCCTCAGTGAATTACGTCCTCGCCCAATATTCAGGGGAGTGAGCTTGGACAGTCTAGTGGAAAACGAGGATTTTCTTTCCAGTGATTCAGTTCGTTTCGGTTTCTTTGGCATGCTTGGTTGTTGGTCCTTCTGGCTCAATCTGTTGGAATTATAATTATGTAGATATCACTTACATGCTATTAGGCAGTCATTCTGTTAATATTTAGAATTATTTTCCCGATTATGTATGTACCTAGTAGAGGACTGTGCTCTTCTCATTCCACTTGTTATGCCTGTTTCTCTGCCAAATAAAGTACGCGGTACGGGGATATGTGAAGCGCTATTTGATCTTCGAAGCATTTTGGTATTCTTTGAATTCTTAAAATAGGTTTATAGCTTGAATTAAAACCGTTATGAACTTTTAAACTTCTAACAAATGATTCACAAAACCATAGAACATAGAACAGACAAAGAGTAGAGATCTAAGCATAGAGAAACTAAAAATAAAGAGAGTGGTCAAACCTGCAGTAAAAGTTGGCACCACGTTTATACAGTGGCGACATATCTCGCAACTGGCCGAACTAAATACAGTTGGTAGGACCGATTGAAATAAGGCGGGTTTTTCAAATGTGTTACTTTCATATGATTGATATGGTATATATTTTATAAGTGATCGATTTGTTATTCTTGTATTCCATATGAATGGTTGTATCATATGAAATACAGGAATGGCAAATCGATCACCAATAAAATATATACAGTAATCGATTCGTAGAATCTGTTAGTTCGTTCGTGGTTAAATCTTTATTTAATGATATCAAGAACAAAATTAAAGATCTTATAAAACAAGACTAATAACTATAAAAACACATTTTATTGTATCTAGGACAAGGTACAATTACAGACAAACAATAATAAAACTCCGAAAACAACAAAATTTAAAATATTCTTCAGTCTTATCATCAAATCAACCAAAATAAAACATATTACATTCACAACAAACCTTAAATAATTTTGTTCATTGATTAGCACAAAGGAGAACGAGTAGGTATACCTAACAAATGCTCCAGTTTGATGATAATCTTCGTACTTCCTCAAATGGTGATAGGAAATGGAAAATGATGGACGGAAATATATCAGTTTGTGAAAAAATGTCTGCAACTGATGGATGGAAATAAGTATCAGTTTGTGAAAAGCAGCTTATATTTTACCTTGTGAAAGAATATTCCGAGGAATTTCAGCGTCAACTCGAATAACTAAACATTCCATTTTCGACGTTGGGTTCATAATTCAAGTCCATAGTATGATTTCTATAATTAATTTTTCGATGACAATTAACAGTAGAATTATTCTGAAATTATTACGTGGTTTGTGGTTTGTCATTTTCTGACAAATGTCGAAATTGGAAAATTATCATGTCAGTCGTCTGTTGATTGCGGGCAGCGCCTCCATGCGCGACTGGCCGTACCAAAAACTTGGTGGTCAAGATCGCCAATGTTTCAAACAGTCTCTTTATTTTTAATTTGTCTATGGATCTAAGATCTATAATCTTTGACATAGAACGCTCATTGCCAGAGACTAAATGCATGTTCGTTTGTCATGTTCACGATGCACCAATCTGATTTGTTCGTTTGTCCGGAGCAATTGATCAGAGTGTTTGTTTGACAGGAGCAAATTGCTCCAGATCAGATAAAGCATGCTTTATATGCTCCATCAATATTCAGGGAGCAGAAAAATCAAATCAAAGTGATCAGAAGTCAGCATTAAGGAAATACAGGAAATTATAAGAAATAGTATCAAAATATCAAATGGAGATATGATAGATATAAATTCGGATTATTATTCAGTTCGAACATGTAGGTGAAAAAATAAATAATATAAAACAATACAAACAATAGAATCAGCATTGGAATGACACGTTTGTCTGGGTAATCTGTCATTTCCGTTTTATCGGTGATCATCCAAAGTATTATTCCATTTATTCACTTAACATAATAAAACACAGCTATTGTGATCCGCAGCAAGTTATCTTTTTATAACTGGTGCGCACGGAGTGCCCATTTTGAATTATATTGGGAAAACTGGTGGCGAATGGTGTGTTCCATTCGAAAACTGGTGCAATAGTTTTGAACTCAATGCAAAATAGGGCGGATGTAAAATATTGTTGATGGCACTGTCGTCAACATTTGAAAGCAATGTCAATGATGCAAAATTAGTGCAACTCAGTTCTTCCAATGGAATTCGTAGAGAGGTCACAAACACAAATGTAACATTCCAAAACCGATTCTGTCTCCAAACATCGAGTCAGTAGGGTTTGAAGGACCCCAGGTACAATAAAACATCAATTCTCTTCCACTGGGGGGACTGGGACCTAGGAATGAAACGAAGCTAGTATTATTGCTAGTATAAGATTGCTTTCTGGCCATGGAGAACGGGTCCGTAAATATAAAATTCAAAGTGATTAAGCCAATCATAACATTTCAAATAGTCAATGATGGTTTGTGATTGGCTCAAAAATTGTAATTTGACATTTCCGCAGTCCGCCGCGTTCGGCAAAGTCTGTACACTCTAACGTATAGTATAAAACATTACATTATTCACTTAGATCAATTTCTTGAATTGACGAAAAATTATATGCCAAAATGGTTCTTATGGAGTGAATTCATAATAGTTTGTTTTCATTTCCGAAGGGTAGGGTGAGGTTCTGATAAAATAGATTGACAGTTGACTCGTTCAAAAACTCCAACGATGGAAATTTTATGGTCCATAAGCCAATTGCAAGGCGAAATTCTAGAATTTGGGTCGTTTGTTTGAATGAACCAAGTATGGAATATATGGTAAATTTTTAAAGCTTTTGAGTACGCTGTCCGTACTCGGAGTAAGTTAATGAACACGCCCTTGGATTTAACTTTTTGCAGTGTCTAAACTTCCGAAGGACATTAAGTAACTTTCAAAGAATTCACAAATGTAAAAACGTTTCATGTCATCATGTGAATATTATCAGGAACTGTTCATTTATTCCTATAACTCTGAAATTCACGTTATTCAAGAACTTTCACAACAATTTTTCCCTAGTCATTAAATATTTCATTTTCCTCACGTTAGTCGGTAGTTTAGACACTTGTATTTGTCTTTCCTAACCTCTTATATTTGTTTATAATTTTCCCATATCATCAACTTTTGGGGAAAATAGAAAACGAAGATAATGTGGTGGGGAGTGAACTTTGATTATTCTAATCAACGATTTCTATATTTGTGAGTTGGAGAATTGACACTGGGTTTAAGTCTGCCATCTCACACTATTTTAGAAGTAAAATAAGTTTATTGTCTATTAAAATGATCAACACTGGGTAAGTGCTTGTATGCTTTTTGAACAAGAGGAAGTCCAGAATATCAAGAATTACAATATATAACGTGGTATTTGTGTTGTCAATAGTATTTGTGAATTCATAATGTTTTAAATTGTCTTATGCCCAATCAGTCCTAGGAATTTTGTGTGAATGAATTATTACTACTTGACCCCATTTTTTCAAGTTCCATCATAGTACTTGCACAAAACCCTTTCTCTTATCCAACTACACAGGTTACCTTTATAAAAAGAATTAAGCTGGATGGGGTCTATCCCCCACAAGGTCACGACAACCTTTTGCTGCTCAATAGATATTTTTGTCTATCACTGCAAAATCGTAGATCATACCATGCCTACAAACTATTAAATAATGTATCTGACTGTCCTGAATTATTGGCGTAAATAAACCTCCAAGTTCCCCGTTGCAACTACAGATTCAAAGTATGTTTTCACTTGTCCAAACTTAATACGAACATACTCATAAAATCTCCGTTATACGCTATATGTAAAATAGCCAATGAAGTCTGTTCTGGAATTGATATTCACAACGATCCAATAGGTTCCTTCGAATTATTGTACACAAAACAATCTACCCCTAGTTCTCAACCATAATGGCACGACTCCAACGAAATTATCAACTCTCAGCTCATTCCCACACCTGCATCCACTTGATCTACCTATTTATATCAGTTGCACTTATTTGAACCATACCTACCATCTATTACCATTTGTATTACTTACTCATAGGCTTACTCACTTACGTATTACCTACTACTTATGTGTATCATTACTTATTCTGAACATGTATACTTACTGTCTTATAATTGGGTTCTATCCTGTTTAGACATTAAATGTGTTTTTTTACTGATTTCTCTAGAACTTGCACTACTTTGTACAATTCAATTTGAAACACAATAAAACCTGTTAACAATTTGATATTTTTTTGTAGAAAACTTGCTGGACTGACAGTTTTCATAACAGGAGCAAGTAGGGGTATAGGAAAAGCAATAGCATTGAAGGCGGCCAAAGATGGAGCGAATGTGGTCGTTGCAGCTAAAACAGCAGAGCCTCATCCAAAACTTCCAGGAACGATATACACAGCCTGTGAAGAAAGTGAGTTCATTTTGAACATGCAGAAGGAAATACCTTTTCTAAATATCTTTGAGACAATTTTGTTCCTCAAATGATTTGACACCAAGATTTAGTAATGAAATTAATAGTCTTTTTATTGATTTTAGTTGAAAAAGCTGGTGGTAAAGGACTAGCTTGCATAGTTGATGTGAGAGATGAGCAAGCTGTCAAGAAGGCCGTAGAAGAGGCTGTCCAAAAATTTGGTGGCATCGATATTGTTATCAACAATGCTTCAGCCATCTCTCTTACCGGAACTGAAGACACTGATATGAAAAGATACGACTTGATGCACAATATCAACACAAGAGGAACTTTTTTGGTGTAAGTCCAAACAGTCAAGTTTCTAGTTATTTTTGGCAAGTTTTAACGAAAATTATAAAGTTGTTTCCTTTAGATCAAAAGTGTGCCTTCCATATTTGAAGAAAAGCAACCATGCACACATTCTGAACCTGTCCCCACCACTTAGTATGAAACCCATTTGGTTCAAGGATCACGTGGCGTATACCATGGCAAAATATGGGATGTCGATGTGTGTCTTAGGAATGCACGAAGAACTGAAACCATTCGACATCGGAGTGAATGCTCTTTGGCCTAAAACCGGTAATATGCGCACTGAATCGAACCTGAATCACATCCTTGTACTGTTTTTTCTTTAGCCATAGCGACAGCTGCAATCGAGTTGATTCAAGGTAAGAGTGCACAGGATTACTGTAGGAAGCCGGACATAATGGCGGATTCCGCTTATGCAATTCTCACGCAGAATCCGAAAAACTGCACAGGCAATTTCTTCATCGATGAACAAGTCCTCAAAGAAGCTGGAATAACCGATTTGAAACAGTATGCTTGCAATCCCGAGAATGATGACAAGTTGATGCCAGATTTCTTCGTGGATGAGAATATCGCAGAGGTAAGATTGACAACAGCTCTGACTTTCATTTGTTTTTCATGTATTCCCATCCTCTCATAGGTTGAATCGATGGTGGGTCACAAGGAAACAGATGCAGAACCCTCTGGACAAATTCCTCAGTTGTTCAAAAAAATTGAGAGTTCCATTTCACCTGATACAGTAACCAATACTCAAGCTGTTTTTGCATTCAACGTCACAGGAAATGAAGCTGGCAAATGGTAAATAAACTTTCACATTTTTTTACAGCTATTTTGCAGACAATCCAATCATGTGTGGAACACATACAAATGTTCTAATATGGAAAGTAAACAGGTTTTTAAATAATATGTAATAATTGACTTCCAACTACCAATATATCTTCTGGGAAAATGTTTCCTCTCCAACATTTCATAGAGATTCTGAAGATGGCATTTCAAATTCCAAAACGTTATTTTTAAAAATTTCAAACTTGGTTTAGATAAGTCAAAACATTTGAAATTTTTCAGCTTGGTATATGTGGGATATTCATCAGAAAACTGTCTGACACCTAGTAGTAGTAAATCTAATTTACAAATATTCACATACTCATTAAACATAATCTTATAAAAATATAAGAAATAAGAAAAAAAAAAAGAAATATTGAAGGGTAATGCATCTACATTATTTCCTAAAAATGCCATTAGACTTTTCTTAAAACCAAAAAAGGTCAAGTTGAAAATTCCGAGTTCAAAGTCAGAGTTTTACTTTTCGTACTCTAAAGTTGGCATTTCTGAAAATCGGTGGTGTTGAATATTTCTGCGATTTTCCCACATTTTTTACGAATTTTAGGTACGTTGATTTGAAAACGGGGAGTGGTTCGTGCGGTAAAGGAGAAGCCCCAGAAAAACCAGACGCAACCCTGACAATGGACAGCAAACATTTCTTCGACATGTTTTCCGGTAAAATCAAACCAGCAACGGCTTATATGACGGGGAAACTAAAAATTCAGGGCAACATGCAAAAAGCTCTCAAACTCGAAAAGCTCATGTCAAGCCTGAAGGCAAAACTGTAGAGTTTTTTCAACAGACTGTTGTTGAATGTTTTTATGATTATATATATATATATATATATATATATATATATATATCTTTTAATATTATGTTTTGGTTATAAGTATTAATTATTCAAAATAGTTTGAATGTATTTTTTATATCGTCTTGTTTTGATGGGAACCTATTCAGTCTTCCAAATATCAGTATAAAATCGCAAAGTGATGCGGTTTAATATGCCTTATCAATGAAAAGAGTGCTATCATCTCGAGCTTTTATAATATATTTTCAACAATTCATTGTCATATTTATGAATTGTTATACAATTCAGTATCAAATAAAGTTATTTCGTGGATCACTGTTTTTTTTTTCTCTCAATAAACCCACTCACTTTGGATCGTTTATGCACCCAAATTTCTGTTTTTTGGATTCTATACAAAAAATGAAGAAAAAACAACCTCTGTTAGACTGCATGCCCTGTTTCTTTATAAAGCCAAAACCTTTAAAAAAATCAAGCGGATTATTCCTAACATATATTTTTTTGGAAATCAATGACTTAGAGAATGTCTAAATCATTATAAAAAATATCATATTGATTTTCCATATCCATTTGTAAGGGTATTTTCCCTCTACTATCAAACTTTGGCGCCTCTCACTAGTTTCGGATGTGCCTCGGGCGCCACCTTCAGTTTTAGTGGGAAGGCCACTTTGCTCCAGGGGTCAGTAAAGTATTGACTAACGCAACGAGACCAGACTTTAATTGCACTTGACTGGGTTTCGAACCTGGGTGCAGACTGCACAATAATTCGTTCTACTCAAAGCTCTACACCAAGTAAATAAAATAGTCAATTATAACAAATTTATTTTATGTTCTAATCTAATTACTATATAGGGCTGTCGGCAGCCTCAAAGACTACATAGGAAAGGCAAATATACTGGTTCTTAGGACCCGAGACACACTTCTACTACTTGTTGTCTCTTGAGTAGTGACTTCTGGAACGGTACTAATTTTTTATTGTGCTTTGAAGTGCACCTGGGCAGATTTACCCCTCTACGAGTTACTTTAGGTATATGCGCGGACCGGTCGCAATGATGACTTCTACTTTTTTCAGTACCTTATACATATCTCCGTATATTTACCAAACTCCCTTCGTACGTTACCACTCTTGCAGCCATTTCGTAGTCCATATGAGTTTTCCTCTTTAGGCTCGTCCTCAAGGGTGGCTGAGTGATTGGTTCTGAAAATTTATTGATTTCTCCACTGACAAAATTAATAAATCAGAGTATAAAAGAAAACATATTTCCAGATGCTCTTAAATTGGGGCTTATATGTCCCGTATTTAAAAAGGGGGAGGTAAATGACCCAACTAACTATCGACCCATTTCCCTACTACCAATCTTTTCAAAGATTTTTGAAAAATGTTTGGCCTCCCGAATGTTTCAGCATTTTGAGTCTCACAACTTATTTAGCAACCATCAATTTGGTTTCAGACCAGGCAGAAGTACAAGCTCTGCAATATTAGACCTGGTAAGCCAGATTCATGATGCTTTCGAAAGAAAAGAATTTATGTCTACAACATTTTGCGACCTTAGCAAGGCTTTTGACTGTCTCACATGATATCCTGCTAGGTAAATTACCATACTATAACTTCAATTGTAATAGCATAAACCTAATAAAATCATATCTGAGTAACAGATATCAAACAGTATGTATAAAAGGGGTGTCATCTGCAAGGAGAGCTGTAGAAGTGGGTGTTCCACAAGGCTCGGTCCTAGGACCCCCTATTATTTTTAATATACATAAATGATCTGCCACATGTGGCAATCTCTGAACACTATGCCCTTTTTGCAGATGATACTATATTCTCTATCAGAGGTGATAAACTCGCCGAAGTACTAGAGGAATCGTCTGAGACACTGTCGAGAGCCAAACTATGGTTCTCAACCAACCTTTTATATTTGAATGAAACAAAAAACCAGCATATGCTATTTACACTTAAACAAACTCCTGAAAATTGTGGGTTTTTGGATGCTGCAACTTTCTTGGGAGTAAAAATCGATTCAAAACTAACCTGGGATCATCATACAGATTATGTATGCAATAAATTAAAGACTAATATATTTGTTCTTAGAAATCTTTCTCAAAATGTATCTATTAGTGTTTTGAGACAGGATACTTTGCTCTGTGCCACCGCATTTATCCTATGCAATACTAGCGTGGGGACAGCGGCTGGCACAGAAAGGGTATTTCAGCCTGCAACGCAAAGCTATTCAATCGTCTCAAATCTGGAATACACCGCTGACTGTAAAGAGGTCTTCATCGAGAAAAACATATTAACATTTCCATCAATTTATATTCTACAAAATCTAATCCATATTAAAAGTAACTACTGTGAGTACAAATCACACAATGAGTTTCATAATTATGACACTCGTAAAAATAATGACTTAGTAACAAACTACTACCGACTTAAGCGTTGCCAGAATGGGCCAGAGTTTTATGGAATTCATTTTTTCAATAAGTTACCTGAAAAGGTCAGAAACCTGGAGGTCACTGTATTCAAACGTGTGATGAAGAAGTATTTAATTAGGAAGTGTTTTTATTCTGTAAAAGAGTTTCTAGAGTATTCTTGTGATGTCAAAGATTTTAAACTTAATTAAGAATGGGTAATCACCAATATTATCATTGTTTGTAAATTTTGTCTAAACCATTATATGTATGTGTGTGTATCATGTGCGTTGTATCATACCTACATTTATATATTCTTTTTATTGACTTGTGTAAGCACGTAAGTGTAAATTGGAAACACCAATAAATGATTTGATTTGGAAGTGTATGGAGATCAGGTATTGTAGAGTCTCCTCCGCTGATGCAGTTTCCTGTCCATCAGGCAGAGACAGGGTACCCACTCCCTTCCCTGGATCCTTAGAGAGAACTTTGCAGAGCCTTGCTGCTGATGGCATTGTGTTAATGTCCTCGCAGTAGGCCCGCCAGCTGTCAATTTAGTTCATTTGATCTAATATCCGAGCTTAACTAACTAAGCTCTGCCAAAAATGCACTGGTGCAATAAGAACAATTTTAAGCCAATCTTTTAATTTAAGAAGAGCTTAAAATTGCTACTCATCACTTGACTGAAATATATTGTTTTGTTAACGATTTTGTGCCTAATTAGATTTATATACCTACTGCTACCTACCTTGATTATTTAACATGGTGATTTTTGAGTTAGTATCATCTACACCTGGAGAAGCTATAGTATAGCGAAACACGTGTCGTGGTTTTGTAAATACAGTTTAGTGAAAATCATTTAGTGCAGTGGGTTGTCTTTTGTTTGCTTTAATATGGATTTTCATCAATTTTCGACCTTCAACTCAAAATTTGAAAAACTTAAATCTTAATATTCGTGATTTTCATAGTAAGAGTTTTTTTTTAATTTTCAAATTGATTTTTCCATCAGATTTCATTTTCTTAGGATTAAAACAATTGAACATTTGAGAATATTTAATATGTACATATTTTTACATAAATAAATTTGAGAAATTCCGGTGAAATCTACTATATATATATATCCTATACATAAAATGACATTCACTCAACAAAAGTACTATTACTTAAAATATGTTCGAGAGACAGTAACATATCTTCTATATACATTAATTAAAAATAATGAGACAATAAAATAAACAAAATTCATTGGAAAATGGGGTATTTCAAATTAACAGGTAATTGTTACCTTTAATATGTGGTGTCAAAAATAGACGTTTCTGGCCTAATTTCCCCTTCAGTGTCATTGCACCAAATTTAATGTATTCCAGATATCAACAGAATCACCAATTTCGGGATAGATTGCATTTTTTTTGGGAAGATTCAATAAGGATCATATAGAGAATGGAGGTTAAAATGTTAGTTACCGAACTCCTATATGCTGAGAACTGTGAGAACTTAAAATAAAATGATTAATGAAAAATTTTTTAAAAGACAAACTTTTATTCAAAAATACCCTAAGCTTTGGATGTGTGACGTAGGTTATGCCGTGAGTTATAGATTCAAGGGCTTGTCGCGCAAAGTTTTCAGTTCGAATACAAAAGCGACAAGCTTTCGAATCTATAACTCACGGAATAACCTACGTCACACATCCAAAGCAATTATTTTTTACTTTTTAGCGCATTTGAATAAAATGTTGCCTACCCCCACACACTAATTTTAAATGGAATCGGGCTATAATCACAAAACTCGTTGCCATCTTTAATTTGTGGATTTTGACAAAAAAATCATGATCTCCGACCCCAAAAACGCCACATACAAATTTTTATTGGAATCGGGATAAAACCACGAAAATCGTCGCCATCTTGAATTCATGAATTATGACAAAAACATCATGATGTCCGACCCCAAAAACCCCCACACACCAATTTTGAATGGAATCGGGCTATAATCACAAAACTCGTCGCCAACTTGAATTCGTGGATTTTGACGAAAAAATCATGATCTCCGACCCCAAAACGCCATTTTAATACAATCGCCCTCTTCGACCCCGAAAACCAAACACCAATTTTAAATAGAATCGGCCCATAATTACAAAACTTGTGCGCCATCTTGAATTTATGAATTTTGACAAAAAATCACATAGATCGTCCGCCATCTTGGAGCCGCTATTTGTTTTACGAAATATCGATAAAAAGTTCTGCATGGCCTAAAACCCAAAATGAAACAATCAGATATACATTTTTTGCATTTTTATAAGAGGATTCTAAATTTTGCTCAAGGTACCTTTATAAAAAAATGTGAGTTCTCCATTGTCCATTCCAAGAAGCTGAACACATATATTTTATGCATATACCGGTCACCTTTGTCAGATAAAACACTTTTCTTTTTCAGTTAGAATTATTGTTGAATGAGATCCCCGTGAATTCCAATATTTACGCTCACTGAACTACATAAATAAATTCACTAATAATGAATCTTTTCATAAATATGTCAGACGATATAGGATAATTTATAGGAAGCAAAAAGTAAATTTTATCATGAAAGAATTGCTCACTCGAATAATAAATCAAAAGAAACGTGGTCCATGAAAAACGACTTCAGAGGAAAGCAACACAGAAATCGAGTTGATACCCCAATTCCTGCAGATGTACTAAATAGATATTACCGTTCAATAGCTGAAAAGCTAACATCCAACACCACAACTTTGTACAATCCACTAATACATGTGATCCCGCTTCACAAGGCGGGTGATCTGGAAGATTCATCGAACTGTTGTGAACAGTTTGGATTCCAATCGAAAAAGAACACCCATGATGCCATACTCTCTTTCTTATACCAAGTTTATCACAACATTAATAGTAGAGAAGTGACCGCAGCGGTATTTTGTGTTTTGTCCAAGGCACTCGATTGTGTAAATCAGGAAATACTGCTCCCAAAACTGAACTACTATGACGTCGATGGAACTGCTCATAAATGGTTCCCATCATACTCGACAGGTAGAAGTCAGTTTGTAAAATCCTCAACACCTTCGGCGAACTCCAATATAAATAGCGGGGTCCCACAGGGTCAATACCGGGACCTACACTTTTTCTGCTCTACATAAATGATTTGGCAACTATAGATATTGAAGGAAAAATTTACCTTAGTCGCGGATGACACGACTATATTATGGCACTGAAAATGTACAAATGAGCTTCATGAAACTATCAGTTCAGATGTAAAAAAACTTAAAGATTGGTGTGATTCAAATCTCTTATCTTTTCAATTTAATATCCTTCTGATGCAGTATCGACGACATACCTTCAGCGCCAAATAACTGGACGATAGAGAACAAAACCTACACCAAATTTCTGGGGGTATCAACAGATAACACACTTAAATTTGATGACAACATAGTTGCCTCAAAAAAAAACTCTGGTCGGGGTGTTACGCAGTAAGAGTAACCTCCAATGAATTGGGATCTTCTGCAGCGAAAACCGCTTATTTCTCGCCGATAGAATCGCACTTGCGTTATGGAATTCCATTTTGGGGAGTATGTGCTAAAACTCATTTACAGTCGGTTTTCGTTGTGCAAAAAAGAGCAATCGGATATATTTTCAAAGTCAAACGACGCCAGTCCTGCAGGCCATTATTCGTTGAAAATAAAATCCTCACAGTACATGCCATTTTTATAATGGAAACGCTGATCTCAAACTCCCTATACCAACATCTACTCTCGTTGAAGAATCAGTTGTTTACAACGGCCTCGAGATGTTCAATCACCTACCAAATCATGTCAGGAACATTAATGAGCACACTCATTTCAGAAAGGCCACCAGAGACCTTTTTGGTGAAAGACCCTATTCTAGTTTGCAACAGTTTAACGAAGACATTTAAAAAAAAAAATTCTATGTTCTTTCAAATCTTGATATTTTATTATTATATTCTTACACACTTTGAGATGGGTTCTAAAATTGGACTGTTTGTGTTTAATTTTTTTTTTTTAGAATTGTACACACGTACCTCATGTTCTTTGTTTTTTATACATCTCATACATAAAATTTATATTTACTTTGTCAATAAGATTTACTCTTTGGACAATAAAGCATATTTATTATTATTTTACAATATCGACAATCTTTATTGAGAAAAGTTGATCCTAATTGAAAACTACAGTCAGATATCCATCTACCATGAAAAAACGATCTTTAATAATTTTTGGGTATAACTTAAATATAATTTAATGTTGCAAATCATAAAACATTTATTGTATTGAAAGAAAAAGCCATATGAAGGGAGAGAAAATAAGAAATGAAATGCATAAAGCACACAAAGTCGACTTCACAAAAGGTTCAATATAAATATAAATGTTTTTTTTTTTTAAATAAATTGAAACACAATTGGTAGACCAACAGGCGAAAAACAACTACTTTCCTAGCAAATACCACGCAGAACGTTGAATGATATTCACCTGACAATCCATCAAACTTCATAGAAATGGATATTGTTCAAATGTTTCTTCTGATAAGCTCGATTATGTTTAAATTCATGCTTCCTAACAATCCATATGGTTTCGGTTTTGCTCATCAGTCGGAAGTCCAGCCAGAGTCGAGATCTGCCGAAGCGACAACATAAATAAAACCATCATCGAGCTTAAAACATCTTTTGCGTCGGAAAGATATTTTATCGGGCACTAGTGACAGAAATAAACACTCCATACATTTCTCCTACCTCGATAGGATTCTAAATAAAAGATTCCTTCTCAGTAGGAGTGGCTCAAATGCCCGACTGGCATATTTAATGAAAGAATAAGCCATATGAAGGCAGAGACAATAAGAAATGAAATGCATAAAGCACACAAAGTTGAGTTTCAATTTATATTGAACCTTTTGTGAAGACGACTTTGTGTGCTTTATGCATTTCATTTCTTATTTTCTCTCCCTTCATATGGCTTTTTATTTCATTAAATATGCCAGTCGGGCAATTGAGCCACTCCTACTGAGAAGGAATCTTTTATTTAGAATCCTATCGAGGTAGGAGAAATGTATGGAGTGTTTCTTTCGTCACAGGTGCCGCCGGTTAAAAGTTATCTTTTCTGACGTACCTAAAGGTGTTTTACGCTCGATGGTGATTTGGTTTATGTTGTGTCTCGCTTCGGCCAGAGCTCTTCGGATCTCTGACTGGTAACTACTCCGTACTGATGAGGGCCAAAAGCCTGAAACCGGTATGCGGATTGTTAGGCGGACACGACATGAATTTAAACATAATCGAGCTTATCAGAAAGAACCATTTGCGAACAATATCCATTTATATGGAAGTTTGCATGGATTGTCAGGTGAATATCATTCAACGTTCTGCGTGATATTTGCTAGGAAAGTAGTTGTTTTTCCCCTGTCGGTCTACCAATTGAACCTTTTGTGAAGACGACTTTGTGTGCTTTATGTATTTCATTTCTTATTTATTGTATTGATAAATATTTGTGTTTCCAATGCATCCTAGATTAAAAGTCGATGTGTGGACAAATTGATACTGCACAGAATTTGTCAGTGCATCCTAGTTTGAATATCGATTTGTAGACATAAATAATCAATGCTAATACAGAGAAAAGTTAGTAAAAATAACGAAATCTATTTTTTCATGGTAGATGGATAATATTGAATATATGACCGTAGTTTTCAATTAGGATCAACTTTTCCTAATAAAGATTGTCTATATTGTAAAAAATAAAGGTATGTACTCACTTAGAGTGTGGGGAAAAAAACATTTGAACTTTTTTTTTTCTAATTATTATCAGTAGTATTATAATTGATTTGTATTGTTGGAATGTATAGCAAAACGGCTAAACAAAACCAAAAAAAAATTAATTTTGTTATATATACTTTTTCTTGAGCAAAATTTACATTTTTCGACAAACCTCGTATCCAAATGCAAAAAATTGCTATCTGATTATTTCATTTTGGGTTTTAGGCCATGCAGAACTTTTTATCAAGAATAACTTTATTTCGTAAAACGAATAATGAAATAGTTTTCCATATGGTGCCGACTTAATTGGACACACTGTATAACCGCTATTATGCTTTGAAAGTTCAAAAAGGCAATATTAGGTTAGTTGATAATTGGAATACACGTGACGTCAAATATTTCCTCAGGAAAAACAATCAGTATGGGTTTTCAAAATGGAAGCCACAAAGTTGTTTTCGACAACAGACACATATCTGAATTCAACAAAAATCCGGGGAAAAAATTGCGTCAAATAATACTGGACGACAAAAAATAAAATGCTTTCGTAAATTATATACATCAAACGTTAAATAGTAAACTATTTTTAAATGGCAGTATAAATTAGATTACATTTAACTTAACTGAACTTTGCATTTGAGATGTAACGTACTATTTTCTTTATTTCATATTCAATGGAGATTTAGTATGGCAGGAACAGGTACAATAAAAGTGATCTGAATTTTAGAAAATTGCCGACGTTTCGACCTTTATTTGACGTCTTCTTCAGGGCTTTTTTCAGATACTCAGAGATGTGTAATTCCTAGCACGTTGAAGTTTTTCATTGAGCATATGCATCATTGCTTTTGGGTAAAAAAAAAGGTCGGTTATTTTCTAAAATTAATGTCATTTCCATTGTCCTTATTCCCGCTATTCCAAATCTCCAGTAATTTGAACGACATAAATTCTACATATTGTTATCTATATTTTTTACAGCCCTGTATGTTTTTATCTTGCACAAAATCCAGTCCAAACATCGACCCCAGTTTGGAATCAGCACCTTCGAAACTAAAGACTAGTCTAAATGAGATAATCCTTAAAACAAACGGGTGGACCCACCCTTAACAAAAAAATAAAATAAACACATGTGAGAAATGCACTTGGAGATTTATATGGCGGTATCCCCCAAGGATCCAATCCGGGACCCCTTCCATTTTGAACGTACACCGAGTAAAACCGAGAGTAAGCTTTGTGGCGACGAAAGATGGGGAAGTCATCATTACAACTAAGAGTCTGAGGAGTAGATTCACAAACTAGTCACTCGCACAAACAGAAATATTCGTCGACGAGTTCTCCGAGTGGGAGCAGTTTGTTGGTGTGCAACACGGGCTTGATCTTCTCCCTGAGAGATTTCCATTCGGCCATCTTGTACGTGTAATGTATGACCATGGAAGCTGGAAAGTCGATTAATTTTTGCAAAAAAGGTTAACTAGTTCTAAACAACTACTTCCCTGGCTAACAACCCGACCAACATTCGATCACATCTGATGGATAATGGGACAAATTTTTGGTTGATTTTCCATCACATGTCATCCAATATCCGTCGAGGTATCATCCTGGAAAGTAGCTGTTTTTTTTTTAAAGGTTATTAGACCCAAGGTACACCTATTATAAGGGTTATTAGTAGTGTAAAATTGATTACCGTCCGCCAACTTGGTGTAAACGTTGATGAGTCCCCGGTAGTCATACTCCAGGCCGCTGTAAGCGTCCCCGAACAGCTTCAAGTTGATCTGAATGGAGCGCATGTACAACTTCTCGGCGTCTTTGTGTCGCTTCATGTGGTAGTTGTACAGAGAAGCCAAATGGCCGGTGCTGAGTCCGACTTCGTAATCGTCGTCTCCGAGTAGCTCCTCCTTGATGGCGATGGCACGCAAATGCATCCGCTCGGCTTCTTCGTATTGTTTCATGCTTTGATATAGTCTGCCTGTTTGGAAGAAAAAAACAATAGGAACAAAGAATCGGCCATCACTTTTAGAAGCAGCCGGACTTCATTTAAGGCGTACCATTATTATTAATTCATTACCAATCATCAGTAGCCCAAGACGCTCCTAAATTTTCTACGAGTACTTGAGAAACACCCTGTATACAACAAAAAACCACGTCATATATATACATACCAAGATTGCCGTAATGCTTGGCCGTCTGCACATTTTTCTCCCCGAAAGATTTGAATGACAGCTCTAGGGCTGCTTTGTGCAACTGCTCTGCTTCCAGCAGGTATTTGTTATGAATTTCCAAGTCATTTCGTTCGTCGAGTGCTATTTCTTCGAGGATAAGTGCTTTGACCCTTTTCACAGAGGCCAGGAGCAAGTGGTCCTCGGGGAGAATCCTTTCCATAATACGAATTGAGCGCTCTGCATTCTCTCTAAAAAAAATCATTCATTCATAATACAGTTAGTGTTATAGTAAACGGATTGAATCCAATGTTAATCCAGGCATAAGCCAGGAAAGTAGTTGTTTTCTGATTGGTATTTGACCAACCATACAGCTATTGCAAGTGTTTGTAGCAGTGGTTTTATCGGTAACAGTACTCTCTACCCCTATTATGCACTGTTTATCGTTTTGGTGTGGAACATTACTTCCTTTATTTATGAAAGTTCCTTTACAAGGCTTGCGGTTGGTATTCACTGGTAGAAATGGGTCACGTAAGAAAAAGCGTTATGCTCCCTCCTTGCGACTTTCTCTCTCTCTCTCTCTCTGTCTCTTTTTATTATATACGAGTATGTGTGACAATTGCACTTGGTCTTGTCAGAATTAAATGTCATCGCATTCAACTCCTATATACGAAAATGGAAAATGCAAAATTGATGGAGTAAGGGATTTTGAACTCACTACTTACAGTGATTTGATATTTGAATTCAAATATACCTTGTTCAGCATGTTAGAAATTTACGAAGGCGTAGAAGGGCCAACAACAAAATATTTTTCAAAAACATTTGGAATTGCCACTTTGAACTGACAATTGTCACTTTGAAGTGACAATTGTCACTTTGAAGTGACAATTGTCAATTCGAAGTGACAATTGTCACTTCTAAAAACATCTGGAATTGCCATTTTGAAGTGACAATTGTCAATTTGAAGTGACAATTGTCACTTTGAACTGACAATTGTCACTAAGTGAAATTGTCACTTCTAAAAACATCTGGAATTGCCATTTTGAAGTGACAATTGTCAATTTGAAAGTGGACAATTGTCACTTCTAAAAATATCTGAATTGCCATTTTGAAGTGACAATTTTAAAATTAATGACAATTGTCAATTTGAAGTGACAATTGTCAGTTCGAAGTGACAATTGTCACTTCAAAGTGACAATTGTCAGTTCAAAGTGACAATTGTTACTTCAAAGTGACAATTGTCAGTTCAAAGTAGCAATTCCAAATGTTTTTGAAAAATATTCTGTTGTTGGTCCTTCTACGCCTTCGTAGAAATTCAATTCAATTCAAAACATGCTTTATTGTTAAAGATAAAGATCTCATAATCATCTCAGCAATCAATTAAACCTAAAACAATAAATATAACAAAACAAAAACAATGGAAAATGCACAGATAAACAGAAACAAATTAAAATCTGTCTTCAAAGAATTCTTCTACAGAGTAATAAGTTTTAGATAAAAAAACGTTTTTGGCTTCACTTTTACAGGTTAAAATTAAAAAATAAATTAAATTAGTAGTAGTAGTAGTACCGCCACGAGACAGTTGAATTAGGAAATCAGGATATCACAGATATTGTGAAAAAAAATCAAAGTGATTGACCATCTAGTTTGACAGATATAATCAAAACTACTCTCGTTATTCAAAATAGTCCACGGGGAAGCGCACAGCCTAAAGGGGGGATCGTAGAGAAATGCGGATTGTGCCAGGGGACTTTTGAAAGAAGGACGGGGAACCATTTGAGGGTCTGAAGGCAAATAAAAAAAAACTCCTTCTCCTAGTTGACCCCATCGATTTTAACAATACCCCCCCCCTTCCCCCCAAAAAAAAAAGTTCAACAAGTGTACTACAATGAAATCCATTGAAGTTTTATCGAAAAACGATAATTTTTTCCCATGACGTATGATTTCTAGTGAGGGGGGGGGCCGGGTCTGAATTTTTTTTTTTGCTGTGCCTATCGGGGACTTCAATTTTTTGAATCGCCGACTTTCTATAACGAAGACATTTTCTAGAGTCGATTGGAGGGGGCAAGTGTCCCCAAAAAATTTTTAGCGTTTCAAATCGAATTCTTTTGAAATTTTTCGATTCTGTCGAAAACAATTTCCTAATTCAACTGTCTCGTGGCGGAACTACCTTAAAAGTCTTAAAATTATTAGTGTTTTTAATTGTACTTGGTTAAAAAAAATATTGCATTATGAATAAATGATTTTTTTATTTGATTTGTAGATGGAATTGGTAGTGGAATGTTATGACCCTGCCTAGTGTCGTGAATAATATTATTATTTGCATTTCTATACTTTTTGAACACAATACACACACTTTCTAATATATATATATAGAAGGAAGGGTTAATATATTTTGATAGAAATATAGGCTGGCAAGATTTTTTTTTATACCATACATAAACCGGATTGCCCTTTTTTGTAGTAAAAATATGGTAGGAAACAAATATAGGCTACAACCGCCCCAGAATGGAATGCCATATCTCAAGTGACTTTCGATTAGTGCAAAATATGCCATTCTAACCGCACCGGACTCTAATTCCCTGGAAATTGTTCTCAACGCAAAGCAGCCCGATGATATTTTTTTGGCAAGTTTTTCAATGTGACCATTCCTGAAAATTTACTCACTCCCACATTATTGATTTCCACAGTGTCAAGATTACATTATTTACATTACACTTAAAAGTCAAAATATTAGTTTTAGTCACATTAAAAGCCAGCAAATTACGACTATCACACCACATTTTAATTTTTTCTAAGTCCTTATTTATGGTGGAGTTCAAGTTTGATACCTCGGAATTGTGCCAAAGAATGATGGTGTGATCTGCGAACAAGGTTATCTGTCCATCTATCTCAACATGTGCCAGATTGAACAGAATTGGACCAAGCACTAAACCTTGGGGTACCCCACATCCCACCACACTGTTTTCAGAGATTTCGCCACCCAGTGAGACTCTCTGCGTTCTGCCACTGAGATAAGATCTAAAGCAATTTAGTGTGAAGTGCCACGAAAGCCGTAAATTTGGAGCTTCTGTAGCAATATTTCGTGACTCACGCAGTTGAATGCTTTAGTTAAGTCACAAAAAACTGCCGCAGCGGCCTCACCCTCGTTCAAACATTCTAAGAACTCGAAAAGAGCATCGCTGGTGCCTACATCATTACTAAATCCAAACTGGTTTGGAACCAATATTTTGTATGAATGACATAATTCTGCTTTTAAGTAGCTTTTCGATTATGGTAAATATCTAGTTACATCACACATGCTCTCTGAATATGCCGGGGAAGTAGTTGTTTTCTGTTAGACATTCACAAAAAATTACTTCATTTTAATCGTGGATTTTTCAATTCACAGAAAAATCTTTCTATCAATATTCAATTGAGAATGTTTCCCTTTTCAACATGAATACCCCACAAGAGGTTATCTTGACGATGGCAAGAGGTTATCTTGACGATGGAAGGTAGTGACTAAAGTTTATCTTTCAGTCGCAGATAAATGATTCTAACTTTTTCCATCTTTGCAAAGTGAGATTGCTTCTTGAAAATGTGTTTCCTATTTCTTCCGGTCTTCCTGATGATCGTGGAAGCGTGAAATAGATTTTCATCGACAAAAATGTATTGAAGACCTAGTGAATGCGAGTCTCTCCTGCGTCAATGTTACGAATGATTTCTGGTGAGTACTCTCTTTTGGAAAACATTCTTCTTTGCCTCATTCATCTTTATGAGTTCTTAATTAAGACTGGAATAGAAAATCAAATAATTATCTGAATGAAAATGCAAATTTTTTATTTCAGATATTTTTTTTTTGAGTTAGGGCCTTTTCAGAATATCTATCAGATGTAGTTCAATGTCCAGCGTGGCTTTAGCCGGGGAAGTAGTTGTTTTCTGTTAGACATTCACAAAAAAATACTTCATTTTAATCGTGGATTTTTCAATTCATAGAAAAATCTTTCTATCAATATTTAATTGAGAATGTTTCCCTTTTCAACATTTAGTAACTTTGCCTCATTTTTCATGTTGGCAATAAGTGAATCACCGCCCACAACAATTGCACAAATAAATGAAGGGAAAACTATTGCTCACATTTGAATTCGAAAAGTTGGCGGTGATTCATTTATAACCAACATGAAAATGAGGCAAAGTTACTAAATGTCTTGTGTCAAAGGAACGAAAATTGTTCATTTGCAACTTTGTAGAAGGAGGATTTTTTCGATAAAAACGACGATATTTTGTGCAAAGTTGTGGCGAAAATAAGTGATTTAGGGTGTATTGTTTATGCTGGTTAAAAGAAGGAGGCATTTTGAGTGATTTTTGTGCGAGAAAACGGTGCTTGAAAATGAGGTTAGTTTCATTTTAAAAAAGTGCTGTAACTCAGGAACGGTATGAGACCGCCGCATTTTTCTTCCGGATTCGTGTTCAGGAGGCAAAAACACGGAAGAAAAGTATTTTTCCCATATTCAGAGTGCATGTGTGATGTAACTAGATATTTACCTCGATTATTTTTGACAGCTTGGGTAGAAGTGATATTGGCCTGAAATTGGAAGGATTGTCAATTTCTCCTCCCTTGTAAATAGGTATGATAATACCTTGCTTTAAAAAATCTGGAAATACTCCATCTGAAAATGATGCATTTATAGCATCAAATAGGGAATTTAAAGCTGTATGTATCATTCAGTTATAAGAAAATGTTTGCTGATAAGTTATCATAGCTTGGGGAATTTTTATTTTTTATATCAAAAATTGTCTCTTTTAGTTCGAGCAAATTAGTAGGATAGAACAAGAATGTTTCTGGTACTAATATTTTATGTAAATCGAAAGCCTCAGTTTTTCAAGTAAGGCAATGAATAATTTAATTGTGTCATTTTGTAGTTGGTAGAGCTTCGATGTGCTCCGCGAATTTCGTGAAATTTAGTAGTTTGAAGTGCCGTATAAACCCCAAAGTGTTGAAAAAGTGAATTATAAACTCCTTCGTTGACTTAAAAACCATAAAACAGTGTGCTGAAAGTGATCTGAATGCCTAAAATGAGTAAAAATAGTTTTTCTAACACGATCTCTGGCCATTGGAAATCTGCCGGGCCATTGTGAACCATAATAACCGCCGAGTACAGGAATTTCGACCGTATTGGTTCGCCAGAGTGAAAAATTGAGATTAGGATTTCAAAACCCACGAAAGTGTACAATTTCGCTTATAAAAAGTGAAAGGACACAAAGAACCACAGCTGAATTACTGGAAAATTCAATAAATGACCCCCAAATGGAATAATCCTGCGATGGAGGTGTAGATCGCAACAAAAGCGAGGATAAATTGAAAACAAAAAGCCACAATGGATCACCCAGTGTCAAAAACCCTGAAAAAGACATTATTTCACCAAACCAAACCACCGAAACTGATTAAATTAAAACAGTGTGTTCGCAAAACTCACATCAGAAAACAGCTAAATCGGTACTAGAAGCCAAGGAACTCCGAAAAAGATGCGATATAATGTATAATTTTCCCCCAAGTGAAGCCGAAAAACTCAATGATTACATTTCTAAACATAGTGAAAGTGTAAAGAAGAGTAATATTAAATCTAATGAAGACACTGGAGGGCCAGGCACCGGGTCCGTGGCCTAAAAGACCGCCCGAGCCGAGGTTAGCGCAAAGTATGAAAAAAGTTCAAAAACAGTAAGTGAAACGGAAAACGAAAAGAAAGTGGTGAGTGTAACCCATCAAAATGTGGGGAATGGAAAGGGAGGTGAGGAAAAGACGCTAAAAAACCTGTCCAGAAGAAACATTTTGTTCACATCACTTTCCGAAAAATCCAAACATTTTCAAAGTGAGAAAATAATGCAGAAAAATGGTGATCCAACACATTAAAATATGGGGAGTGATATGGAGGATGATAAAGGGAGTAAAGGAACTTCGTTCCAGACGCACACGTTTATTTTTTTTATCTTTATGAAAGAATTTGATGAAACATTTACTTTGTATACGTTGATTTAATTGCATTGTATATTGCATACTGTATACTCTAAAACCCAGTTTAACTGCAAATAAACAACCTCATATAAATCATATTACAAAAATTCTCCATAGTTTCACCGAAAACAGCATTGTTCATTAACTCATAAAAGTTTTACTGCATAACTCCGCAACACTCTGTTGTTTAGTGAATATAATCATACGGGTAAGTAATATATCACACCTCATGCAATTTGAACAGACTTAGGGCCGGTTGTTCCATGCGAGTTGAAACCGTTGATTATCTAAACTCGGATTGTTAATTAACTATTGATTAGAATGTTATGCATTTTTCAATGAAAAACTAATCCTGGATTCCTTAATTCGTTGTTTTCATATGTTGGCAACTCATTTTTTCGCTTGTACTATCATTCGGACCGTTCAATATATCAACATTAAATCAAACTTAACGTAAGAATTCATAGTTTTGTCAAAAATATACAGAAAAATTGATCGAAGAAAGCCAAGTGTATTCTATAAATTGGAGGAGTATCTTGAGAGAAAAACACCATCTTTTTTTGGAACTACAGAGGGAGGAGTAGAATCTAGAGAAAACTCATGATTGAGATATATAAACAAACAGTATCTTTGAAACATAATTCATCAATCAACAGATCAGGTAGTTTTTCATTTTGCAAAATGATTTAATTTGTTTTTTATGACAAATGTTTATGGTATGAAATATCAAGATTTTATTTTTATTTGAGTTTATTTTTTGTTACGATTTTGCGTTTTGTAGTCATTTGAGGGGCGATTCTTTGTCTTTTTGTTAGTTGCAGACGATTTCTTTTGGCAAGCGAAATCTATTCAAAAATTATTTTTTCCGTCCATTCTTCCAAATGATTTCTACATTGTCTGAATACGGGTCTCTTTCTTCTTGGGGCAATAATATAAAATAATTTTTAAAAAATATTCATAGTCTGTTATATCTTCGAACATATTTGCAGTAGGGTATAAAACAATGATATTCAACACAATAATAATTTTAATAATAGCCTAATGTCTATTGAAATGTCAAACAATCAAATAAGTTAGAATCGGCAAATTATCTCCTTAAACCCCTTAATTCGTGAGATTAACTTAAACCGTTGTTAAACTAGATTTATCTCATAAACCCGTATTGAACAACTGAAACAAAATTGGTAATCTTGGTTTAACCCCAATTTCTTGGTCATCCTTGATTGAACAACCGGGCCTAAGTAAATTTGCCGATCACAAAATTGATTGGTGACGAATTTCCCGATTTTATTTTTGGGGATTTCAGATATTGGAGAAACCGTGTCTTTCAACGCTCTTTTTTCATTAAATAAATCTGAAAAATCATGTCCTTACTGTGCTTTATAGAACCTTCCAGAACTGTACTCGTTGACATAGAGTGCATAGGCGAGATCCTCGTGCCCCAAAGCAATGTATATGTTATTCTTCTGGAACATATCCTTTCTAATTGCCAGCGCTCTCTCGTACATCTTCACGCTGTCCTGGATGGAGTCGTAGTGCAAGAGATAAAAACCATAGTCCAAGAGGGTGTCCGAGAAATGGGGATGATTGTCGATTTCGAACAGATTAGACGCTAAAATCACAGCCTGGCCGATTAGCAAACCAGCTGGGTGGAACTTCCTCTTGACTACACAAGATTTCGAGGCTTGTCTCAATACTTCTATGATTATTCTAAAAACAAAACAAAAAATACATTTACCCAAAAAGAGGGGTGGTTCAATTGAAAATTTCACAACATTTTCTCACAGGAATAGTTCGTTAATTCTGTATATCAACGTGACATTTATGTGGGTTAAAAATTGGTGGTTACCTATGATGACATGATACTCCACCCCTAAAGGGGTGAGAAGGGGGATGAAAGTGAAAGTACCGTTAGTTTTGAAGTTAGAGTAATAGAAATTGGTATTTGGGCTTTTCTTTTCAAATAAACACGTATTTCAGGGTTTTTGAAAATCCATCCCTCAAGGGTTAAAATGGGGGTTGAAAGTTTGTATAGGAGTACTGTTAGTTTTGAATTTCTGGTCTTTGTTACAAATAAAGGAATACGTGTTTCAGTGTTTTTATAAATTCAACCCCTAAAGGGGCGAAATGGGCGGTGAATATTTTTTTGGTGGTTCTGTTAGTTTTTAAGTTAGGATCATAAATCTTGGCATTGGAGGGCTTTGTTACAAATAAAGTTATACGTGTTTCAGTGTTTTTATAAATTCAACCCCTAAAGGGGCGAAATGGGGTATGAATAGTGTTTTGGGGGTTCTGTTAGATTTTAAGTTAGGATCATAAATCTTGGCATTGGAGGTCTTTGTTACAAATAAAGGAATACGTGTTTCGGTGTTTTTCGAAATTCAACCCCTAAGGGGGTGAACATTTTTATAGTGGTTCTATTAGTTTAGAAGTTAGGGTCATAAAAAATCGTATTTGGGGTGAATTTTTTATAGGAGTTCCGTTTTTTAATTAGAATAATGAAAATTGGTGTTTTGGCTCTGTAACAAATTAATAAATCGTGTTGAACCTTATTTAAGAATTCCGTCCCTATAGGGGTGAAAAGGGGTTAGTGAATTTTTAATAGTTGTCAAAAAGCCTTAGTTTTGCTGAAAATCAATTGTGCCACCCAAACAAGATACGGGGAAATGGGATCACGGTATAAATAACGGGAATCGGACAAAGCCACGGGCATAAGTTAAACAGAACCACTCAAAGAAAAACACAAAAAAATACAAATTCTACGCGGACCAACTCTTGGGTACCAGCTATTTGCTTATATGTAAGACCTCATTGAATAAAAGTACATTCACACATTTGTGGTATACGTAACATTATATAAAGACGTATTAAATAACAGGAAAGATATTACAGTAAAAATGTTAGTACTGAGGAGAGATCGGCTTCTATGAATTCTTCAGACGTTAAGTGCCAGCAGGATTTTCAATTTGAATTTTGCCGTTTGGATTTCCTTAATCTGCGTTGGGAGTTTATCGTAGATTTTTATACAGATGTTAATAAAGCTTTTGTGAGTTAATGACAGTCTATGTTGAGGAAATATCAAATTATGTTTATTTTTTGTGTTATATGAGTGTAGGGTATTTTGGTTATTGAATTTGCTTTTATTGCTCTGATAGCCTTTTTTCATGCTAAAGATTTTTTTTCGTCTGCGGTGTTTCCCCATATTAGTATACCATCGGAGAGTTGGCTCTGTGGAAGCTGTTTGTGAAAGTTTTCTCAATAAAAAAGGTAACATTCAACCAATTGCATTAAATAGGCTCTTAGTAAAGTTAAAATTCGATATAAAGTATTGATTAATATAAACTGCTACTTATTATATACGATTTAGTTTTGTAAAATATAATTAGAGTCATAAATGCTCACCTAGGGGGTAAATCTTCAGAGAGCAGCCTCAACGCTCTTTGAGACCAAGAAAATGCCTGAAATAATTTATTCATAAGGATGTGTTGATACTCTTTGTCACTGTAGATATAAAACAGGAAAAGGACAAATCACATCAGAAAATACCAGTGATGATTTTCCAGTAGATTTATAAAATTTTACATACCTCATCATATTCGCTACGAATAAAGTACAAAAATGAAAAATTCGAGTATAGACCAGCTAAATTCGGGACGGCATTGAGCAACTCCAATTGCCTTATCACTTCCTGGGCTGATTTGAAGGTTTGGGCTGCCTCGTCAAAATCACAGTATACTGATTCAGCATAAATACGTCTAAAAAAAATCCAATACAAAATCCTGAAGTAAATACATACCATGAAAATTTTTTCTATACTTTTTTTATGGAATTACAACCTGATTTTTTGAGTAAATATCCAATATCGCGCAATTTGAGACATCCTGTTTGTAGGTACTTGCGAATTTTTAACTGCAGAACACGAATCCGAAGTCAAAAAGTGGCGTTCTCAAATACGTTCGAAGAAATGACCCTTCCCAGCTCGAAAAAAGGTTATTTTTCATCACACATCCTCAATCATGGTTTTTAGCCATTTTTAACCGACGAAACCAAAAAGGAGGAGGTTCTCTAGTTGACGCATATATTTTTTTTTATGTATGATTACGCATAAATTTTTATTGAAACGTCCGATTCCGATAATATTTTTTTTCAGTGGATAGGATGTACTTCGAAGTTGGTCCCATTTGAATTTGAAAGATCATCCCGTAAGGGTAGCATACCCGTAAGGGTAGCAAAATGAAGGATATTGATCACTCACCCTCTGAATTCTGGTCCGTTAACCGATTCTATCAGGCATAACTTTGTACTGGGATCTTTGATTTGGATGATTCTTTTTTTGTTAGATAGGGTATACCTCATAGTTGATCACATTTGGATTTCGAATAGAATGATCCACCCTTACGGGTAGAAAAATGGGGAATAATTGATTTTTCACTTGTGAAGATTGGCACACATATGTAGTTGACAATGACAGATCGCTAATGTCATTATTTTTGTTCTCCTACATACGTCACAATCATTATATTCTATGAGAGGATGGAATGATATACAAAGTAATGAAATAAACTGAGCAGAATAAACAAAAATAATTTATATTACAACAAATAGTGAAAGTAGATAATTATATTATTTAACTTTTGAAAAAAAAGGAAAAATAACTATAACAAAAAATTAAACCGACGAAATACGAAACTGAAAAGTAAAATAAACCTTCTTAGTCTCAATAACTAAGCTCCTAAACTAATGTAAGTAACTAATTTCGAGTCGGCGCCAAACGAACAATCAACGAAGATCATTAAATTACTTCAAAAAAATTATCAGAATGTCACCGCACAACTCGATGCCATCATTTTACGCCTTATCTAATTTATTTGCTTGTTTGTTTGGCGCCGACTCAAAATTAGTTACTTACATTAGTTTAGGAGCTTAGTTATTGAGACTAGGAAGGTTTATTTTATTTTTTACTTTTCAGTTCCGTATTTCGTCGGTTTAATTTTTTGTTAAAAAGTTTTTATTTGTACAAAATATTCACCATTCTTAACAATGTCCCACTGACAACCATCAAACACAGAGTGATTTTTATCGTTACGATGTTAATAGCCCCAACTGTAACACAGGGTACGCAAAAAAGTGGGTCCAGAAAGTGAATGAGAAACACAGGAAATCAAATGGAAACCCCATTTTCTCTGCTCATGATTCAATTCTGTTATTAAAATGAGTCCCAGTGAATTAAAGTTGTTTACTGTCAGACTAATCATCTGAAAAATTGTAGATATCAACAGTTATTTGTAGGTTAGGATCTAAGCTTTCTGGACATGGAATATGTACAGACTCGATTGTGTCTTCAATACAATCGCTGCTCCCACCAAAAATTCATGATAATGAGGTCTCAAGATTTACTGAACAGGAAATAGACAACATGGAACTAGTTTTTATCGATGAAAAACAAGTAGGGAAGCTTGAAATCATAATTTTAGATAATATACTTCTGAATGTAGATCTAGAAAAAGAAAATATTTGAAACTCCCGAATTAAATGGAGAAAAAACATAGCAAGAAAAATTTGAAGAAGAAATGAGATAAGCCGCGGAACTGATTTTGGATACAGAAAGGCTAGAAAACAATGAATCTTATGATGAAATTATACTAGACATCGAAAAAAATTATCAAGAATAAAACAATACTGAGAAACCTATAAGTTAAGGAAAAACGGAAAGTAAGAACTTTGTACAACGAATACAATCCAATAAAGAACTCAGTTTGGATAAACAAGAAATACATAACTCGTTTGAAAAACATTTAACGTATCCGCAACCTCTTACCAAAAACATAAAGAAACGAAAAAAGGATAAGACAACTTCAGCAATATCTTCCAAAGCCTGGAGAAAAGATTATGAAAATAAGCAAAAAGAAAAGGAAGAGAAAGAAAACCCTGATGGTATCATTTAGGCTGTACCAAGTTTACGGTGCTTTCCTATAGTGAGATCTCTGGTGACTGATTAGTTTTTAGTATTATTTCACCCTTATTAAGTTTTTATTATTATTGCAAGCACACATAGGGTAATAATCATTTCATGTGTAGTTTTTTTTTCAGGAGTTTATATTTTTGTTTCTAGCCAATGCAAGATAAAATGTTAATTTTAAATTAAGTTTTGTTTATTTTGGTTATTAAGTACTAAATTTTATAAATACATATTTATTTCATTAAGAAGAATACCATGTACCATTGTTCAACCCTTTTAAAGTGAATTATAAACAAAAAAGTGTAGGCTGTGTCGCTAGATTTAATAAATGAAGTTTAAAGTTTTTCGTTTGTGTTTTTTTTCTTGTAGATATTGAACAAACAAATCTTAATATAACATGATACTAAATACACATAAAGATCCTAAAAAATTCATGAAATGCGTGGCCTATTACAAGCTGTCGGACTACTAGCATTGGGTGGTCTACTACTATACTGCCAACTACCAGCAAAATTGCACTTTTTTTATTCTTCCATTGCTGAAAATTCGTATGGAGTTGAACAAAATTTCGTTTATCATTAGATGTGGAGCAAAATATTCAATATATTACCTGGAGAAAGTTTTACTATGATTACTCTAAAACTGAAGATTACAGTCAAGTTTGGGCATTTTTGACCCCCCCTACCCCCATGTAAGAGCACATAAGATTTCTCGGACTACCCCTCCCCCTTCTTATGTAATATTTCATCTGGTTTATCTGGTCCCCAGCTGTTATTTCTCAATGTACAGAGTGTCTCACCTGATAAAATTGATAATATTCTAATGGATATAAATTCCTTCAAAAATATAAATTTTATATGTCTGACAGAGTTATGGGAAACTACTGACTCAATCAAACAAGTTCATATTAAAAACTTCCATCTCATTGACTGCTACTGCAGAACCTCATTCAGAGGTGGTGGTGTAGGAATCTGGGTTAGAAATAATGTTAAAGTAAAATGTATTGACATCAAGAAATTCTGTTGTGAAAAAGATTTTGAAATCTCAGCTCTCTCATATAAATCTAAAACAAGTAACCCCTTCTCATTTCAAATTGCTATAGATCTCCATCCGGGGATCTGCAAACATTCCTGGAAAAACTTGACGATGTACTGAATAACTTATACAAACCAAATGTTCAGATTATGATCTGCGGCGACTTTAACATCGATGCAAAAACATCAAATAATGACTACCAAAAATTAATGCGCTTGCGAGGCATGATAGACGTTTTTCGGAAATCAGTAGTTATTTGAATAAGGAGTATAGAAAACAACTGCAAACCGCCTCTGAACAGTACTACGATAATGTCATTTTGACTGCAGAGAACAAAACAAAAGCAACCTGGGAAATTATAAACAAATTACAAAAAAAAAGTAACGCTGATCCAACTAAAGTTTCTCTAGCAGACCAGCTGGGGGTTAATGAATATGATTTAGCAAATGAGTTTAACAGTATTTTTACCAAGGTGCGGTTGACAACAGAGTCTATGATAGTCATTACCTTGAGTCAAATATTCAGATGAATCCTCACACTTTCTATATGTCCCTATAACTAAAAATGATCTCCTAGATTTAATCCTCTCTCTAAAAAATACAACTTCTTGTGGGATGGATGGTATGAACAATAATCTGTTAAAACAAACTGCGCTTTATGTATATGAGCCATTAGTATTTTTAATAAATCTGTCAGCTCAAAAAGGGATATTCCCAGAGAAGTTGAAATATGCTAGGGTATCACCCATCTACAAAAAAGGTGACCACACAGATCTGAACAACTATAGATCGATAAGCATTCTATCAAGTATCTCAAAACTGTTTGAACTGAATATGAAGAATCAGTTGACTAACTTTTTTAGCAAATTCAAACTACTCTCACCATCTCAGCATGGTTTTACCAGAAACAAGAGCACAGAGTCTGCTTTATGTGAACTCCATAGCAACATAATTAGACATCTGGACAACAACGAATATGTGATGAGCCTATTTCTCGATTTTTCACGGCGTTCGACTGTGTTGATCATAGGCTGTTGGTTTCTAAGTTATCAAGATATGGTGTAAGAGGTCTTCCACTACAACTACTAATGTCTTATTTGACTGATCGAAAGCAGGTGGTGAGACTCAATGAAACGTGCAGTAGTCCTCTGAATATACTCCACGGAGTCCCACAAGGATCAATTCTGGGTCCCTTTCTTTATATAGTCTTTGCGAATGACCTAATAAGAAATTTAAATAACAATCTCAGCACAGGCATACACACAATATGTTATGCTGACGACACAAATATCCTGGTAGTTGAGAGGGACTTGATTGCCCTGAAAAGTAAAGCCGAAAAAACATATGAATGTGTTCTGAAGTGGTCGGAAATGAATAACCTGAAATTAAACACCTCTAAAACCCATGCACTGCTATACACTTTACGTAGGCAAAATGTAAATTGTACTCTTTTTGAAAACACTGACAATTCGGTCGAAATGTCAAAACGCGTAAGCTTGCTAGGTTTAACTATAGATGACAAATTGGCCTGGACTCCACATATAGACAACCTGTGCACTAAATTGAGAAAAATGTGTTACTCGCTAAGGTTTATGACGAATCATTGTAGTGAAAAGGTGCTACTGACCCTATACTATGCTAATTTCCATTCACACTTAAAATATGGTATTCTGAATTGGGGTAATTGTGCCTCAGCAAGCAGAGTTTTCATTCTGCAGAAATATGCTGTGAGGATTTTAAGTAAAATAAGCTCTAGGGACTCATGTAGGGATTCATTTAAGAAATTTAATATTTTAACTATGGCAGGAATATATATTTTAGAAACCTGTGTATACATTTTAAAAATCAGAGTACCATGGCTGAACGTTCACATGATTACAATACAAGAAGTTAACACTTGTTATTACCACCACAACATCGTACTTCTCTGTTTCAACATAGTTATGTGGTAAATGGTTGTAAATTTTATAATAGATTGCCAGAAACTATAAAAGGTTGCAAAAATGTATTTACATTCAAAAAAATGACGAAAAGATTCATTATGGATAAAACTTGTTATTCTATTGACGAATTTTTCCACTAACTTAACTTTATTTTAACTTTATTTTATCATGTACTATCCAATAATATTTATTGTTTTTATGATTTATGTAATCTTGAGTGTATGTACTTAGACATGTATCCGGTGACTTCTTTCAGATTTATTATTGTATCATGATGTCAAACAGAGATATTGTATCATGTGCAATTTTTATTAACTGAAATAAAGATATATTATTATTATTATTAATGGATATCTTAGCACCATTTAAAATTTATAATAATTTAGTCAGAGTCACAATCAACAGTATAACTATCATAGATCATGTTCTCACGAATTTTACTAACGACTGCGTTACCTGCATTCACGACAATACCATATCAGACCATGGAAGCGTTTATGTGGACTTCAATATTGAAACTCCAAAACTGAAGCCACAATCTCATTATAAAAGAAATTTTAATGATATATCAATTGCCAACTTCTCAAGTGATCTATTGAATGAAGACTGGTCTGGTATCTATGCGAATATTGAAGTAAATCTGGCATTCCAGTCTTTCATGGATATATTTTTATACTACTTCAATATTCATTTTCCTTTGAGGAAAAAATATATAACAAATGATACAAGTAGCAAATGGGTGAATAATGAAGTACGACAATCCAGTGAAAATCTAAAAAATCTTCATTTCCTTTCCCAGTCTGTCCCTGAAATGAAACCACTTTATATTCAACAGAAAAAAATCCATGTCAGTTTAGTGAAATCCACCAAAAAAAAGTATTTCCAAGGTAAAATCACCCACTCTGATAACCCACTAAATCAGCATGGCATATTATATCGGAACTCTCAAACAAAGAAAAGGTGCATAATAACATATCAATAAGGAATGAAAACGATGAATTGATAGAAGATCCAATTTCAATTGTAAATAGTTTTAATCATTTTTTCAGAGATGTTCCACTGAATATTATAAACGAATCCCAGAATTCCACAAACTTGTCCAATCCAATAAAAAAAAAAATTCAAAAAAGTTTTCACTGCTACCTTATAACCAAGATGAATTATACAAGCTCTTACTGTCAAAATTAAAAAACACCTACTCATCTGGATTTGAAGAAGTTCCAGGGTTTCTATTAAAAAAAAAATTTGCCACTATAATCTCGCCTTTAACATATCTGATAAATATTTCATTCTGTGCAGGAATCTTCCCGAATTTCATTAAAACTGGAAAAGTCATTCGCATACATAAAAAAGGCGATCCGAATAACATGACAAATTTCCGACCAATCACAGTGCCATCTGTCTTCTCTAAGATCTTTGAATATTCATATTTGAACAGACTGAACATTTATTTGAATGAAAACAACATCATATCCAAAAACCAATATGGTTTCCAGAATTCAAAGTCAACCGCCGATGCGATTCATTCTTTATATTCGAACGTTTTGAATTCAATTACCAGGGGCGAATGCCCTATTGGGGTCTTTTGTGACCTCAGTAAGGCATTCGACTGTGTTGATCACGAAAATCTTTATGAAAAACTCCATAATATTGGCATACAAGGAAATGCACTGAATTGGCTGGAAACATTTGTCTCAACGCGGAAGCAATATGTCAGTATCATCAATGTTAACAACAATGTGAAAAAGCTATATACATCCAATTATGTAGAGATTAATGTTGGTGTCCCACAGGGCTCAGTATTGGGCCCAATACTTTTTTTATTATATGTGAATAATATCGAATCAATTTCTACAGATGCTCATTTCACACTATATGCTGATGATACATCACTGGTTATATCAGATAAAATGGATCCTAATCTACAAATCAAAGGTAACTTAATCCTGCAAAATCTGAACACCTGGTTTAAGGAAAATTCCCTATATTTAAATAATCAAAAAACACACCTAATAAGATTTCATGCTAGACAAAAAGAAGTTGCCAGTTTCAACTTGAAAATCGGAGATGATGATATTTCTCCGTGTTCTACGGTGAAGTTTTTGGGTGTTCACTTGGATGAATTTCTCAGCTGGAAAACTCATTGTGGAACAATTATATCAAAACTGAACTCTATGAATTATCTTCTCAGAAACCTTCGCCACATTCTAGACCAGAAACAGCTAATTATGCTGTATCATGCCCAAGTTGTATCCCGTCTTCGGTATGGTATTACTTTCTGGGGAGCATCCTCCTCATGCAAAGATGTTTTTGTCGCCCAGAAAAAGATTATAAGATGTATAGCAGGAGTCTCAAGAAGTGCAAGCTGTAAAAGTCTTTTTAAATATTTTAAAATACTAACATTACCGTGACTGTATATATTTGAATTATCTGTTTTTATATATGGCAACCGAAACTGTTTCATAAGAAATGAAAATGTGCATTCTATTAATACTAGGTGTAAGACAGACTTTCATGTGCCATTACGTAAAAATGCATTGACTTATAATTCCCACAAATGTAATAGGGCTCAGATTATTCAATTTGCTCCCCTTTGAAGTGAAAAACTCTAGTACTATCCACAGCATCAAAATTACACTAAAGTCCTTCCTTCTGGAAAATAATTATTGCTCCCATCAGGAAATGATAGTATAATAAAATAATGAATGCGTTTCTCTTAGTAAACTGCCTTTTTATTTTAAGTTCTATTTTTAAGCCTTTTTATGACTAGTCCTACACAATGTACCTTTTGATTGTCTTACAGGATAATAAAATATTTATTTATTTATTTAGAAACGGATCAACTGCACTAAAACTCATAATTTGACGTAGATATAGGCTCTAAAAAGTGTTAAAATAGACACATTAAAGATTTTGAAAACTTAACTTAATAAAAATATGTATAAATGGAATTGTACATTAAAAAAGAAAAAATAGATCTCAGAGTTGTTTTCCCCAACGCTTAGCTCTCAAATATCTATCACAAATCTAATTTCGTTATACCCAAGCACAGATTAAAAAATACTGAGAAAGGACCACATCATGCATGTATCAAATTTTATAATCATATACCCTCAATGATCAGAGAAGAGAGCACCAACAAAAACACTTTCAAAAAATACGTATTTGATCTATTGTGTGACATCGAACCGTATTCAATAAAATAATTCTATGAAAAATAATAACTTTTACCATATCATATATTTTTATTTTCCCTTCTTATCTATATTCTATAGGATATTATATGGTATTGTGACCAGGTATTTTATTTTATTCTTTTGACTGTGATATTTTATTAAATATTTAATTCTAGTGCAAGTTAAGTCATTTCAGAAATTTTGTACTTTTGAAGGCAACTTCTACATATATCTGCAAATTATTATGTATATCCCTAGACATACTAAGACGACTTTTACCCGAAGTTTTTCCTATAACGCGGCTAAACTTTACAATACGGTACCGGTAGAAATCAAGGAATTTTCACTACAAAATTTCAAAAAACGGTTGAAAGCCTTGTTTCTGGCAAGGCAGCAATAACAATGCACAACAACTCGATAGTCTACTTGGTCATGATATGAAGTATATGTAACTTATAAGTTTTTGTTTTTATTTGTATTATGAAGTCATTTATGATACTTGCTACGGCTAAGTATGGAAGCTATTCGAAGGTTAATGTAGTTTATATTTAGTTTGCGTGTATGTTTTTATTTGTATTATGAAGTCATCTATGATACTTGCTATGGAAGCTGTTCGAAGGTTAATGGAGTTTATATTCAGTTTGTGTGTATGTGCATATTCTCCCGGTAGGGTTGAAAAGCAGCTTTATAGCTGAACCCCGCCCTTTCATTATTATTGTACTGTTGATGAGCGAATTACTATTAAATTTATAATATATATATATTATATACTGGTGATAATGCACTTTTAATTGAAGCTTTAATAAAGTCTATCTATCTATCTATCTATGTTAGAAATCGCACATTTTGACTTATAAAATATTAAGGCTTTTACCCCCCCCCCTCTCGAGATAAAGGCATGTAGAGATTTTGAGAACCCCCCCCCTCCACCTGTATATCCTTCCAACTAGAATTCAATTCAAATATACCTCCAAACGACATGTCTCAAATCGCACGAGTCCAGCTATCGAATATTCACCATTTTTTGGTCTCCCTGTATAAGTCTACTGGATTAACAAATAGCCCATTTAGTGTTTTGAGTCAATGACTTCTGAATGTAAATATTTCCTTTGTCACTGCCAATGAACTTGGAGATAAAAAGCCCCACAACCTATTCATTGAATGAAGCATGACAAATCAAAATATAAATGGCCTCAATTAGTCGGAACCCAGTCAAAACAGAATTATCAGTTCATTGCGCAAACGATAAATTGGAAACGATATTTACTTGTGATAACAATCCAACAACATTCTCAGAGACGTGACATCTCGAGTCCTGCTCTTGCAAATCTCTTCGGCGATATTGAGGGCCTTGATGGAACATCTGAATAAACCACCTTCATTGAAGAAAGCCCCTATCCTCAAACCAGTTTCTACGACGGCCACATCTCGCGGATCCGTATTTTTACAATAATGCAAATAACTGTTGATGATCTCTTCAGGTATATGGGTACCATGGTCGATTAGTGACTGGAAACACTTTAAAAACTTTGTTCGCTGGTGTTTCACAGACAACACTCTATTAAAAACGTCTAATTCACTTAGTTCGACTGCCAGTAGACACAGTCGCTTATCAAGAAACATCTGCAACAGACTCGTTGAAATCGAATCACTTTTGAACAATTGAAAATCACTTACCTTGTAATAGAAATCGAAAAGCACATTGTTGGGTAAATATCTGAATTCTTTTTTGCAAAATTTACACGCTGACACACAATCTGCCACTGCAACATCTATGGAAATATCGTAAAGGCTTTTGGGTGTTTGCAACATCTCGACAAGATGGAATAACACAACTAAATGAAAAATCCTGTTTGTTGTTTTTGTCTTGAACAATGAACTTTCTCTTGCTGGATGACAGGATTGTCAAAGAACAGCTGACTTGACACATAGAGAGCTTTCTTTTTGGAGCTCGGCGCACAACAGGTACACCAGTGCTACTTCCAAGTAAAACGCGTGTATCTATGCATAAATAGGCCCTTTCACGACTCGTTTCGCGCAAGCGCATCCGTCATGTTAAAAAAGGGTAATGTGAAAATTTCGGACACTTAGTTAATACACTGGTTATACCCTTATATCAGGCAATTAATAAAAAATTAATTGTGGGCGCTTTATTAGTACATACAACAGTTGAAACACATAATATCTAACTTAAGACTATGGTTGAAATTCAGAATTGTTAGGATAACAATGACAAACATACGTATAAAGTGTCCGAAAAGTTGAGGCATGCGCGCCAAAAAAATTGATTGAGCTCCAAATGGCATCGCGACAGATGGTGTAGGGGCCGATCAGATTGGGACAGGCACCAACACTCGAGATATGGATACAAAATTCCCCATTAATATAACTTTTCTATATACAAAAATATAAACACTTTGGGACTAAAAATACATATGCTGAACCCTGATGACATTACACAATTAGAGAGGCAGAAGTTTTCGAAGTTGGAACCTTGTGTGGAACTCCCCTATGTATTAAATTAAATGACAAAGAGTCACGATTCGACCCACCGACATAACCTTAATCTAGACCGCTAGAGGTCATATCCCCACCACTCGAAAAATTCATCCAAATAGAATTTACGTGAACGTGTCTGCGCAAAGCGCAGAAAGTACTAATAATGTCATTTCAGACATTGACATCTAACGAGGAGCCATTATGTGATTTTGAATCGTCACAGACACAAATTGCGCATACTCTAAAAGCTCTTTGATATCTTGTAATTCGATGAATTCTCATCATACGGGATCAGCAGTCTAGATAGGTTATGTCGGTGCTCACAACTGACAGTTTACTTGTCAATAAAATAAATACAAAAATTCACGAGAAATGTATAACATAATTTTTCTCACTACAAACCAAACGTCGAAATCGTTATGTTGTAGAGAATTCAAGTGATTGTATACGAGCCATTCAGGTTGCTGTTTTTTATTTAGATTTTTCACTACTTGGGCGGACATCTTGACATATTCAGCGCCATCTCTTGTTGTCTAAATTCCGCCATTGATATGACAAACAGGTGTTTTCTGGCGTAAAAACGTATTCAATCTTGCATTTGAATACTATTCTACGTGACGTCATTATTATCACGAACCGCAAGAATGCATAATTTCGAATACGATTCAATAATCAAACCTAAACTAAGAAATTTTCGGTTAGAAAGTCGGTAGACAATAAAACTCTCACGATTATTAGTGGAAAGTGGAATGCCCCACTATCAAGATTTATTTGGGGTATAATTATAAATTATGACAATCACAAAACAACGAATTATGTTTTGAAACTGAATTCGACTTGGTTTCAGAACTCTATGAATACGTTTTGAATCGTTTTATATACGTCGTCATCGTTTCAACGCCAGAATGGATGTATTTGCATCACAGGACGAATACGTATTGAATACATGGGTGCCAAAACACAGCTCTTATGAAGAAAATAGGTTTCTGAGACATGCTATCATTTTCCATTACTTTTGAATTCCGAGTCTTTCTATGCATATTATTATTTCTCAAACAAAAGGCACTCAGTTCACTATATGATTTTCACTTAATTGATAATGCACGAATCAGATTGGGACGAGCACCAACACTCGAGATATAGACACAAAATTATTTACTTTTTATATACAAAAATATAAACACTTTGGGACTAAAAATAAATGAATAATGACCCAGCATATTCAGTTTGTGATTCTCTACCTGATGAAATTATTATAATTGGAGAGGCAGAAGTTTCTGGAGGTTTCTTTCAAGTTGGCAAAGCAACTATTACGGATCTCTCTCCCCTATTCAAAAAATTATTTATCATTGTGTTACGACTTGCATTTTGTATGTTATCAGTGACTTGAGTATGTTTTAAAAAAATATACATTTTTATTTCAGACGTGTGTTTATCTTAAATCTCGCTCTGCTTCAATCAAAAGAAGGGTACATTCGATCTACAATCAGTGGAGCCAACGGTAAAATGGACGATAATGACGGCCATGGAAAGGTATTTTTTATTGTGTTGGCATGATGTACCGAACTATTTGATAACATTTTAGTTGAGCGTTGTAAAGAACCCAGATAAGTGTTCACAAATAGAACATAAAAGGAGTTTGAAATATTTTGCACCTCTTTATCTAGAAAATAAGGCTTTATATTTTATGAGCTCCGTGTGACTGTGATACAGTGCGAACTACGTACAAACCCATGTTTTGTTTTATCTTCTGACGTTTAAAGGAATAGGTTATAGCAAGGCGAAAATAAAAATTATTTTAGGAAGTATTTACTGCAGTAGAAAAAAAAGACAAGTTTAACAAAATGCCAGAGTTACCCCAGATAGAAACCTCAACTTGAAGGTAAAATACTGGCAGATTGCGAATCAAAAGGTTTAATCAAATTTCCATTACAGATAATATTTCTGGTCCATTTCGTTTTTATTTCTCTGAGTTCTTTGGGAAGATGGAGCTCTACAGGATATTTATATTATAATTGTATTCTGACGTTACTTTTAATCTGGGGTATTTATCATGACCAGAGCCACGAACCCATTCAGTTGGTATAATAAATGAATTAAATGGGGGGTGTACATTATTATGATCTCAATTTTTAGGCTATAGTAGTCAATGGATGCTCAATTATTTTAGATATACTCCTTTTGGTGATGGCATTTCCTAGTAATTCCGGAGAATGTAAGTAAACCAGTATATTCCATCAACCACTAAACTTTGGCTGAAATTACATTTCTCCAATTTCAGCAGCAAGGGAAAAGTTTTCAGCTGCAATGGCTATATTGCATCTGATTGTACGCCCGTTCAGCACTATAGTGTTGATAAGAAATCTTGAAGAAAGAAGTGGATCTACAGGTAATCTCTATAAAAAAATCCTTGCCAGTAATCAATCAATCAGTTCATTTTAGGTGTTTTAACTGGCATTTTGTCCAGTGGCGGGCATAATGAGAATTATGAGGATATCGATAGGGAAGCTGCACCCCCATCATCAAGTCGTGGATATGATTTCACGTCTGCTCAACCAATTTAATCTCTAATAATAGATCTGCCTATAGGTATTTAGTGATGGCCAATAACTTTCGTAGAAATTTCTTACAAACTCATTTCATAGTGGATTTTTCAGAACACGTTTTTTTGTTAAGCTTAATTCATTCATATATTCGAAGAATAATTTCTTGAAAAAATGTATTCCCAACTGCTGAAAGGAAAGTTGAAAAACTAAAGTGTACAGTTAAAAAAACAAAACCTTCATGAAATTATTTTTAAACGTGTTTGAAGCATTGATTACTCAAGTTTTTATCATAAAAGAATCTCTTAGCATTCTCAAAAGTTATTTAAGTTTCTGATTATTATAATTCACCAAAAATAAAATTTATTATCAAGGAATGGAGTATCCTTCCATATAATAACTATATTCACTCTTTTTTTCTTAGCAGCACTAGCTTTCTGTGTAAATAATTTTTTGTCAAATTGCGAATATAATGTACTGATTAATATAAACACTTATTTTTGTGATTGTTTTAATAAATATTCGAAAATGTATTCAAATGCCTTTCCTTTCAACCAATATTTGTTGTTATACTGGGTGACACAGGATATCAGGCCACCCCTGTAACTTCTGCATTCGTAAAAGGATTTTTCTGAAATTCGGTACAGTTATATAAGCAACCATTTCGGATTTGATCCCATTACAATCCAATATGATGGACTTCCGCTTTTTCTGGAAATGCCAGCAACTTTGTTTTTTCAAATGGAACACCCTGTATATTTTGTACACGTTTTACGTGGAATTGTTCGTTTGATTTTTGTTTTGTTGGGCGCCAACTAGCTCAGTCTTTGGTCTGTTAATAAGTAAATAATGCACACTGCCACTTTGTACTTATAATAGTTATAATGTTATAATTTTTGATCAATGCAGAAGATATAGCTCGTCCAGTATTGAAACGACCACTTTGGCCTTCCCCTAACTAACAACCAATTTTTCCCGAAGATGCCCGAACCATTGTCTAACTGTGGCTATTAATAGAAATTCCATAGGCATACTAAATTATTTGGTATAGGCGATTCACGAGACGTAGAGAACTCACACTCCTTTAACTTTCCTAACACTCCCTATTTCTTTTTCCGCTACTGAATAGTGGTTACCACTGGGCATTTTGGCAAGGTAAGGAGTAAACTATTGCAAAGTTGAATAAATAACTTCACTACCTATTTATTAATCAAACAAACCTAACCTTTCAAACGATGCGTGCCAAGACACTGGTGAAGATTCGCCGTAGCACAGCAAATCGTGTCCACTCGTGTTTTCCCCCTCTCTACCTACCAAACGGTCCTTTCAATACTGGACGAGCTCTACAATCTTTTGTTATGGTTCAGACACACATAACCCGGGAACCGACGATGTCTCTCCCGGTTAGGTTAGAGTCTTCCTCTTTTTTTTTTACAATTCTCGCACGCTGTTTTTTTCCCAGGGTTGTCAGTTACACAATATTCTACAACAATTTTTACATATTCAAGTTCAACAGGTCAAAACAAGTCCAAACCTTATGTCAAATGTCATTTTTTTAAAACAATTAAAACTGGTTTTTTATTTTACCTCGTGGATAAATGAGGTTTGGTCAAGGGTATTCGCAATGAGTCGCACATAACAGAATAACATTTTTTCCTGAAAAAATATTTTTTGTGTCACTTATTGATGAACCAATTCAGTCACATCACATTTTGATCAAAAATTTTTTTTTTTTCAAATGTAACCCCTATGGGCCACCTACATGTCTCTCTAGAACATACATCATTTTTGTATTTCGGTGCAGTAACAAATTGTATACCTACATTAAAAAATCTACAACTAGTTCGAGAGTTTCCTTGCAGTTCGAATAATTTTTCAACTCAGTAAGCTGTGGAAAACAACATTTCTGAATCTTGTCAACTAATTGATCAACCTATGAAGGCGTAGAAGGGCCAACAACAAAATATATTTTTTAAACATTTGGAATTGCCACTTTGAACTGACAATTGTTTTAACTGAAATTGTCTCTTCGAAGTGACCATTGTCACTTACAAAATCATATTGAATTGCCACTTTGAACTGACAATTGTCACTTTGAACTGACAATTGTCACTTTGAACTGACAATTGTCTCTTCGACGTGACCATTGTCACTTACAAAATCATATTGAATTGCCACTTTGAACTGACAATTGTCACTTCGAAGTGACAATTGTCACTTAAACAAGAATTGCCATCTTTAGAATTGTCAGTTCCAAGTGACAATTGTCACTTCAAAGTGACAATTGTCAGTTCCAAGTGACAATTGTCAGTTCGAAGTGACAATTGTCAGTTCAAAGTGACAATTGTCACTTCAAATTGACAATTGTCACTTCAAAATGGCAATTCCCGATGTTTTTATAAATGACAATTGTCACTTCAAAGTGACAATTGTCACTTCAAAGTGACAATTGTCAGTTCAAAGTGACAATTGTCACTTCAAAGTGACAATTGTCAGTTCAAAGTGACAAAAATTAAATGCAATTCCAAATGTTTTTGAAAAATATTTTGTTGGCCCTTCTACGCCTTCGTAGAAATTCAATTCAATTCAAAACATGCTTTATTGTCAAAGATAAAGATCTCATAAACAAAGTCTCAGCAATCAATTAAACCTAAAACAATAAATAAACATTTATTGTTGCCGCTTTGGATTTCATAATGTCACTTTGAACTGACAATTGTCTCTTAAACAATAAATAAACATTTGGAATTGCCACTTTGAACTGACAATTGTCACTTTGAACTGACAATTGTCTCTTCGAAGTGACCATTGTCACTTACAAAATCATATTGAACTGACAATTGTCAGTTTGAAGTGACAATTGTCAGTTCGAAGTGACAATTGTCAGTTCAAAGTGACAATTGTCACTTCAAATTGACAATTGTCACTTCAAAATTGCAATTCTAGATGTTTTTAGGAATGACAATTGTCACTTCAAAGTGACAATTGTCAGTTCAAAGAAGCAATTCCAAATGTTTAAAAAATATATTTTGTTGTTGGCCCTTCTACGCCTTCGTATTAACCAAAGTGACACAAAAATAATTTTTCAGAAAAAATTACGTTTTTCTGTTATGTGCGACTCATTGTGAATAGCCTTGACCAAATCTCATTTATCCATGAGGTAAAATAAAAAAACAATTTTAATTGTTTCTAAAAAATGACATTTCACATAAGGTTTGGACTTGTTTTAACCTGTTCCGCCATTTTGGATTGTGATGTGACCAAATCCGAAATGGTTGCGTATATAACTGTACCAAATTTCAGAAAAATCCGTTCACGAATGCAGAAGTTACAGGGGTGGCCCGATATCCTGTGTCACCCGGTATGTGAGAATTCTACCTCAAACTATTTAAGGAACCCATCAGATTTCTAGAGTAGTGTTTTTATAATATTTTTGTTTTGAATAGTCTTCAATTTAATTTGATACAATAAGTTACTTATTCATCTAGAAAAGTTTAAATAAACCTGACCCACAAGAAACAGGAAGAAATTCACTAATTCGTCCTTCTAAAACAGATTACTATACTTTTTCCTCCTGGGAAGAGGAAAAATCAAGACGGTACAAAAAAAAAGATTATATTTGTCAGGACAAGAAAAAAATAATTTAAAGTAACATTTATTCCGTACTAAAAAGTATTATAAAAATAACTATACATTTTATTCTACAAACGATTTAATTCTAACTTAATACTAGTTAAGCGAGCTCATTGCTCATGATAATTCGTCAAACAGGTATAATATGTTTTATTTGTGTCATAACTCCGGAAAGTTATGGCACAAACTTCAACACTCTTAGTGCTGAGGAAAATTTCGAAACACATCCAAAAACTGCCCTACAGAAATATGTGATAAACACATCATATCGGGCCGATTTCATAGACAATGAAAAATTTCTTATTCCTTAAGAAAACAACTACTCTCCTGGCTAATACCTCGATGAACATTGGATAACATGTATAAATATTACCCACAGGTACAGGGTAGGTCAAACAGATGTCTGCCAACCCGAATGAGACGATCCAAATTAATCCATTTCTTAGCTTTAGTGGAAAAACACCACTAGCTAACATCATCTCATCAAAGACTTACCTGTACTGATGAGGGGCAATTACCCCGAAACCTCTCTACAAATGGCCAGACCGACCTAAATGGTCAATATTTAACAATTTTGCAACAAACATTAGCCAGGAGAGTAGTTGTTTTCTGATATACGACTCAACATACACCTATTACGGTGAAGTGGTAGAGACTATGGTGTCTTTCACTGTACCTTTGAACTTAGCCTTTTGGTTGTATCCTATATATCCAATAAAGATCCTCATTATTAATTATATAAGTACTAGGTAGAGGAATAAGAATTTTTTTAATGTTCTATACCTCCAAAACAGTTTCGAAAAATCCCTCACGATCCCACACACTCAATATCTGTTCCGCGGACAATGAAAACTTCAATTCATGTGTGGTAGCAACAGAAGTGTTGAAGGAATAAATACTCAGTAGATAATGTAGATTTTCCTGCCCAATTCAAGAATATATCCATAGTTTCGTCAGGTTCTTACTACACCATCCACTGAAAACAACCCTTAGCCTAAACTTATTAACTAGCATAAACCAAACGTAATGTAACTGTTTCTAATAAAAGTTTTGAAATGAATATAATAGTACTGACTAATAGTAAGTCCAAGGCCGTTCCTGGAATTAGAATTCCATTGTCATATAATTCTAGAATTATCTGAAAAAATCTACCCCAGTTTGTTAAATTTTTTCATCACATACACATGAAAATCCATGAACTTTCTTCCATTCTCTACATTGATAATATATTTTTTGATTTGTTCAGTTCTTTGTCTGGGAATAATACAACCGTGAAAGAAGCCAATATTGAGATGACATTGTCAGGGATCTCTCTACTCATGAAAAAAGTCGTTATTTTTCAGGAGACATGTATTCAAAGGTACTTTTTAGCCCAAATATTTGATGAAATTATTCATCAAAATGTTGACAACTAGAAGGAAAATACCACTTCTTCTAGTTCATTTTTCTGTGCTCGGTTTTATAACTATCTACACAGATCCGGGGGCCTCGTGAGGTTTTACCTCCCTTACCCCCCTTCGTATGGCACCATGGAAGTCTCACTAGAAGTGATACCACAAGTGCCCGAGCGCCCCTTCTTCCGACAAATCCGTTGTCATCCAGCCGGGTTACTGGCGTAGAGAAGAAAGGGTCTATTTCATACACAAAACTTGTGACAACTTTCACAAACTTTTGTTTATTTTTGTACTGCACGTTATAAAACGGCGGACATTCACAATGTACATTTACTTGACCTCCAACCTGTTAACGCCACATGTTAACCGAACCATGGTCAGAGGTCGAATCCGAAAATACCACTTATCAATGGCACCTCAATTTCACAGGGTGCCCACCAATAGGGGAATTCCGCACAAGTTGCCAACTTAAAAAGAACCTTCAAAACTTCTGCCTCTCCAATGGCAATTGTTTGACTATGGTTATATGGAAAATCGCAAATTTTATATACTAATTCAATTACGTTTGGTCATGAAGCGCTTATAAATTTCTCCTATCAAATGTCATTCATAGAGATTTTGTGTCTAAAAATGTGAACAGTTGGTAGTGCAAAATAATGACAACAGAGTTTTTGTAAAATTCTCGTTCTGTGTCCGCTGATAAAGAAGAACATTTTTGGTACCCCTACACTCAAGACATCTCTTCAACTAAAAAACAGAGAGATCTTCCAAGGACACTCTATCCTAAAGAACTGCTCCAGGAATATATTTAGGGAGTAAAGAGTATCTAGTTCTTTTCTTCTGAGGATTAGCGGTTGGGAGCAGTGTGTAGTGTGTTGTCAACACACTTCACTAAAAAGGCTCTATGACTTCAATTGCCGGCAAAAAATGAACTGGGAGTCCAGTTTGTGAAGTCCTAAAGTAATACAGAAGTAATGGGATAAGAAGGACCAAGAGTCCGACCATCTTACTCCTCGCAACGATCCGACAATGTAAAATTGTCGAATCGGAACTGAGTAGATGGTCTTATGTAACCGAGCTCAAAAAAGTACTAGAAAGAAAGAAACAGACTCTGTGTTATTTTTATGAAAAATTAGTATATTTAAAGATACGAACAAAATATTATTTCATGTGGGAGAGGTCAAGGTTTAGAATAACGCCAATACGCTTCAATATCACTCATTTTAGTACACAAATCAGCCCATTGTATGGAAAATAATCATTGAACAGTTACAAACAAGCTAACCTTTCACATCTGTCGAATTTTATTTATGGTATGTCGGTATCAACCGATAAATCACCGATAATTTTTCGAATTTGAACATGACCAACAACCTCTCTCCGTGCTTACAGATGTAATAACTAGGAAACGCATCGTCCATTTTCTGGAATATTTTGATTTGGCATCGTCATCAACTAAGCAACATATTTATAATTTGAAAAAACATTTTACTTCTCTCCTAATTCGAAATTGACTATTTTCCATCCCATTTGAAAACGTACTCCTAGGGCCTTTGATGGACATATGCATCGTTACTTCACATAGTTCAAACTTTTAGTGCTAAGGCTCTCAATCTGTCATTTTATATGTGTATTTTCATTGTTTGTTTTAGTAACATAATGTAATTATTTATAATAATTTTAATTATGACTGAAACATAATATCAACGATGCTGGTCAAATGCGCCAACAGAAAGCAAGGACCATAAACGGAGAGAGAATAGTATGGTTGATTCTATGACTTGTTAGAATATTCTTGTCTGTGGATATTCCCGAAACAACCACAAGTAGCGCTAGTGTTTGGGGGAAGTTATTCGGAAGTCTAGTTCGAATCAAGTTTGAACTGAAAATAATTTAAAAAAAAATGGGATTTGAGGAATTATTTTAGTAGTAAGTAATTTATTGAACTAGATATAACTAATTTAGAAACATTCACATACTCATTAAAGATACAGACAATCTAATAAAATCTAAAATAATAAAATATTAAACGTCGGCATTAATTGAAAAATATAATAAAGCTAAAGAAAAAAAAAAGTGTGTTCCCTATATAGACATTACTTGTTTTATGTTGTATGTACATGTTTTATTTTATTTTTTATCTATACAGAAGCTTTGTCTTTGAGAACTTTATTCTTCCGACAATAAATTATACGTTGATTGATTGACGATCAAGTGTTGAAGGAGGATTTGTGTACCAAAATATTGATGTGTGTAATTTGTGCTGGTATAAAGAAGTGAGAATTTTGAGCGATTTTTGCATTAGAAAATGGTACTTGAAAATGACCATATTTGACCTTTGAAGTGCCAAGCTCAGAAGAGGTATGAGAGTGCCACGTTTTTATTTAAGATTCGTGGCTAAGATACGTAAGTATCATCATGAGGCTATTCTCAGGTAGCATGACAATTACAAAAAATCGAAACAAAACAAGATTTAGGAATAGGTGAAGATAATGGGACCAGCTTGGATTTTCCCCAATTTTTCACAGATACTTCATGACATGATAAAAAAAGTACATCTATTGAATTTTAGAACTTATGGTCACTCCAGGAGAGTTTGGATGGCTTTTTTTCACTAAAACAGTTACTGCACACTTATTAAACATTAATTTTTTCAGACTGTTCCATATTGATTTTTGTTTATATCCTAAATGTTCAGTATCACGCACGAACCTTAAGAATCAGCAAATAGAATCACTGAAACGCGATTTTTCTTATGTTTCTTCTTCTAACGTCCAAATTAACTAGAGAAAATAAATTTTGCGATTCCCTGACTAGCCATTTGTTGATGTTTTTCCCAGAGTTGCCATCTTGAAATTATTATTAGGCATTTTTATTTTGCTTTTCCATGTGAACAATGAACATTTATTCAAGGAAATATGATTGAAAAGTTCATGATTTCAGTGCATCAGATAGTTTATAAATTTTTTGTGGAATTGAAAATTCTATAACACTCGAACTAAGTATTTAATTTTTGAAAAAACTTTCAATACCACATAGAAAAAACTTTCAACACCCTATAGATATTTTAAGAAAGACATCAATTGGGGTTAGTTTCGAGAGTAGGCTTGTATGATAGCAAATAATTCCATATTGGCATTTCAGATTTTGATTTCAAATTGGAATATAAGATTCGTAGAAATTCTTCTACATAAATTCTTTAGCAGATGATTCAGTTGGAAATTCTCGCCAGGAACAGCCCTTAAAAAATCAACACTATTTTTCCGCACTCTGATCTCACCCCCTTCAAAAAATCACAAGATTTGAAGTACATTTAATTGGATAATGAAAACTACAATAAACTTAACTCATTCTGAACCGTATTAATGAAAAACGTTTTGATGATGCTTGTGATGGGACAAAACATAAATCTTTCCACGGTTTCTCTAATTTGCCTACAGCACCATTTTGGAATCGTACCTGTGGCTATATCAGTTCAAAAATCGAGGATCCAATCGACATAACTGATGTAAAAACACTCTAATGACAATCACCAATCAATGGTGCTGTTAGTAAAGAGGGCGTGAAAATGGTAACAAATACTAGACAGAACACATAAGAAAATGAAGACAAGGTCAAGATTTTGCGGGTTTCAAAAACTTTCCGTCCTCAGATATCTTCACAAGATCGAAATAATTGAAATGACCTCCTGGAATTCCCCGGCATACATTCGAAAATGTCAGAGGCCCAGTACAGATCCTTGAGGTACATCTCAAAAACTTCGGAAGCCAAAGTGAATGTTTTGGACATGGAAAATATTTGTGAGTTCCTCATGCTTTGCCACAGTATTTTGTATATCTACGGCAATGTCAGTTAATTAAAAAATGACTCGAAACACATTACAGAACAAAACAAACTAACTTCGAGAACTTTTGAAAATAGGCCAGTGTCTCAATCAAATTCCTTGATCCCTTGCAAAATACAAGGCATTTAAAAAACCTAAAACAGCTATTGATAATACACACTGGGCTTTGTTGCAGACGTTTTGGAAACATTTTCTAGTCATATGCAGGTACATTAAATACCCTGTCAAAGCTATAATTTCAAGTGACATTTATAGAATAAGAAATGGTCTAAGTATCGATCCCTGTGGAACACCAGAAAAAAAAACACTTGCAAATAAACAGCCCCATCTGATGGAGAATGACAGCAAGTAATATTTTAGAATTCAAAAATATCTGGTTATGAATTTGCATAAACAAGAAGAATAAGTATATCACAGCAAACCATTTTGGGACCATTCAGAATAAAGATTACATTCTTCAATTCTGCACAAATAAATTATAACGTGTATATAAAAACTCTTCTCTTTTAAATATACATCTTTAACCCAGAAAAATACATCACGAAGTACTTAAAAAAATTAGCCGTCATAGTAAACATAAAAATTTAACCAGAACGAAATGAATTTTACAATTCTGGAAAATCTTCGTCAGAATTAATGTTGAATACATTACCGCTTCTGGAAAAATCTCTTCTCCATTCTTTTTGGAAATATCTTGGAGGTGACCGAGTTTTTCTTCTCCAAGAAAGCGATTCGTCGCCACTGCTACAGCCGGATTCGTTATGAGAGTTGTTGTTTCTTCTCCACCATACATCATTATCTAGGATAAAATAAATATTTTTGAGGTTTAATTATTCGTTCACGTGTGCAATACATAATACCCAAACGGGTGCGGAACATGTCAATAATATAAATAAGAATTATAGATGAAAGAAGAGAAACCTAAAAGAGGAAATATAAAAGCTTATGAACTAGAATTACACATTAAAAAGGTATTTTATACCTATGGTACATAACATTTTATAAAATTATCACAAATATATCGAAAATACTAAAATTATATAGGACTATCTCCAAAATTTTCCTCCAGTTTATAGTAAGCCTTTTGTATTAATGACTGCTTAAGACGGTGCTTCATTTTATTTATTGGCATTTTTTTAAGATAATCGGACAAGTGATTGAACATTTTTATAACTGAGAATTCCACATTTATTCGAATATAAGTATATTTTTTTAAATCTGTGATTAGATGTTGTTTGAATCTAGTATTTTACTCATGTCCTGGTGTTTTGAAGAGTTCATTATTTTCCTTGACAAAAATTACTGCTTCATAATAATACAGACCCACAAGAGTAGGTACATTTAATTTCGAAAATATAGTTCTGCAGCTATCGGTTCGTTTCATACTCAGTATATTCCTCGAATATCTTTTTTGGATTACCAAAATTCTGTGGGCATCTGTAGAATTACCCAAAATATAATTCCATATCTAACACGAGATTGGGCGAATGCATGATACCCAATTAATGCAACCTCTATGTTTATTGACTGTGTTTTTTCCAATCCAATCTAGAATCTATTGTAATTCCTAATAATTTTACGGTAGGAGCAGCTGTAATCTCATCTCCATCATAGAGTAGTGAAAATGTGTCATTCTGTTGCGTATAAGAAAACTTCATGAGTTGAGTTTTGTTAATATTCATTTGCAGAGTATTCATTTCAAACCAAAACTTTTTTCCAACTCGAGAACGGCGATAGATAAAGCGATTCTGCGAACGCCAATCGATTCAGAAGGGTCAAGTTAGTCTTAGTATGGAGTTTTGAGATCGATCGAAAAATAAAATCGACGGAAAAATTGCATAAGGGGGTCGGAAATATCTTCGAAAACTCAAAGTGGTCCTATTGATCTGCGGTTTTCACCAAAATTATCATAATTCGGCGTAGATTCCGAAAAAGTGGCCTATGTGGTAGCTCAGATCGATCGATTGGCCGTGAAATACAAATAACCAATAGAAAACCGGAGCATCCGCCAGGCGGCACGTTGGTCAACTTTGACATGTTCGAAAAAAAAAAATCCACATACAGCCCGCCGGAAAATGACTTGTTCCTACGTACAAATGTCCGCTGAATCCGAAAATGCCAACGTCGAGTCGATGGGAAGTCTGCTGTTTTAGGCTTCGTAATTTAGGTAGCCTGAGCTGGGATTGACCTTGAAGGTATTTTTTTAGTAGCTTTTTCAACTAACGGAGTGCTACGTGAAATCTCTTTATTGACTCCGCTGTACATAATAATCGCTTGGTAACCGATATTATAAAATACAAAGTGTTCCACAAAATATAACATCTGCTAAAAGAGTTAGTGATTTTTTGTAGGTCGCCTCGACGGTTCGAGATTTTGAAAAATGCTAGCCCCCTTAGCATACTTCCGATCGAATCGACATTGATTTTTTTACGTATGAAAAAGTTATTTTCGAATTGCGCTCTGGTCGTTATTTCATTCGACATATGTCAAAGTCGACTGGTGCGCCATCTATGATTTCACTCGCCGTTATCTCCATTTTTCAGGATTCACGGTGAATCTGTCGGATTGAAATACTTATATTTTCGGAATCTACGCGACATTTCCGACATTTTGGTTTTTCAAAGATATTTAGCCCTTGTTCGAAAATTGGACTTTTGAAATTTTTCTTTTGTATCGAAACGAAATGAATTGCTGTTTCACATGAATGATTTTTTCTGAAACCAGATTCGTATTCCATAAAAAAGTTATTTTTATTGACTCACCGATTGTTTATAAACTGCAATTTCAAAAACTTTCTCAAGTGTGGAAAGTGTATTTACACCGCGGAAGTCTTCTGCTTGTATGGAATTATTTATTTTGGGTATTAGTATTACCTATAGTATTCGTTTTGAAATGATTAGGAAATGTTCCTTTTTCTAAAGATGTATTAACTAAATTGAAAATGACATGACCAAATACTTCAAATGTTTCTTTCAAAAACTAAGAGTTCAGTATTTCAGCTTTGTTTATCTTGTTCAACCCGACAACTATTTCCCTCAACTGACACATTGTAAGTAATTCAAATTTACCCAAACTTCAATTTAAAACTATGAAGTTTTCTGCAGACCATCATTTATGCTTTTAGATATGTTGTAGATACTGTTTATGAAAAATGAGTTCACAACTCTGTTTTTGCTTTCATTAGAAAACATCATTTTTGAAAAGTCTGTGTCATTTTTTGGTTTAATAAGAGATTTCAAGTATTTCCACATTTCTTTGGGATCATTTCTGTTTAAATCAATTTTTTCTTCATGATAATGAACTTTTTTAACTTTAGCAAAGCAACATATTCATTTCTAATAGTTTTGAATTCGTTCCATCTGTTTTATTTTTCGTGGAAATTTGCTTTTTTGAAAAATCACCCTTGAACCTTTTTATAACATGCTTCGTCAATAAGAAGTTTATATCTTTTACAATAAAATATATTTCTCTCTCTCTCTCTGTCTCTATCTATCTCTCTCTGTCTCTATCTATCTCTCTCTGTCTCTATCTATCTCTCTCTCTCTAATGTATGATTAGTATGTCATATCTATCTAATCAACTGTCATCATCAGGACACATTTGAACTTTCATTGTTTTTTTTGTAAAAGTTTTTGTTTGAAGATATTACATTTTTACCCTAACAAAAAAAAACTAGACATTTGACATGTGACAGCCCATTTGAGCTATGTTCCCTGATTGGCTGCTGATGAAACTTTTTGTTCTGTCATTTGGTGGCCTATCAGAAAACAATACCCTGTAAGCTGAAACGTGAAAAGCTGTCATAGGAATTTAGTAGCTTAATTAGATTTCCGTTTGTTAGGTAATTGTGACACATTGCATTAGTTTGGAACTCAGACTCCCGTTTTTTACAAAGAGTAAACAATTATAAATGTATATAGATGGTAATGTTAAAATTTTATTTTCACTAAAAATGGGTCTACACGAATCTGTGTGACAAAGGCCATACAACATACGTATAATCCTTTTTTGAGAGATGAAAGCTCTGTTAATGTTCATTCCTTCTCCCCACAAAAGCACATTGTAAGAAAGTACTGAATAAACCATCGCATAGTAAATGTTTAGCAAATGTTCTTCATTCAATCAATCAATCAAATATACTTTATTGTCCGAAGATAGATATATCTCATTGAAAAGGAACCAAATTTAAAAGGAAAAGGTAAAAAGGCTAAAAGTTAATAGTGCCAATATACACACAAATGTTAACAACAGTTTTTTGACAATACACAAGATAGTAAATAAATAATACAAATAAAAGATTGGGGTCGACATTAACTAATGATTTAAAATAAAATGGAAAATCTAAAAGGTTGCATCTTACTTGATCGCATTAATTACAGTCTAAGTTAAATTGATCTTCGTAAAATTCCTCTGTAGTATAATAGGCCCTCACAACCAAGAACTCTTTCACTTCTTTTCGGAATCTAAATAAACTTTGTATTTCTTTTAAATTGCTGGGTAGGTGATTAAATAATTATTTGCTCTTGTAAATAAGGGAATTTTGAGTAAGAGCTGACGTAGGGACGGGTAGAGCAATATGGTGTCTTAAACGTGTATTATATACTGAAGAGTTGTTTATTTCATTTCTGTATTTCTTGTGAATTAGACATACTGTCTCTAAAATGAAAAGACCTGCCAGTGTTAAAATCCTTTGCTCTAAAAACAATGGTCTACATGAATCGCGGCATTTAGCTTTACATGAGCATCTAATGGCTCTTTTTTGAAGGGTAAAGACCCTTTCAAACAGTTGATGCGAACATATACCCCAAAAGCATATGCCATAGCGTAGATGTGACTCTACTAATGAAAAATAAACCTTCCTAGCATTAGCAATATCCAGTTCGTGAGAAACACTACGTACGAGAAAGCAACCCGATGCTAATCTTTTGCACAACTTGTTAATGTGGCTTTCGAATCTTAACTTTTCATCAATAAGTAATCCCAAAAACTTATTTTCCGCGGCATTGCTAATTATTCCATCATCTAATGAAACCTCCCTGATCTTACATCTGAATGACACGATGTTCGTTTTGTTGACATTGAATGATAGGTTTGCATCGCACCACTCTTTCACCCTTATTACATCCACACTGATGTGATCGAATAGATCGGTAATTGATTTATCATGCCATAGGATAGTGGTGTCATCCGCAAACATTGTTAATTTACCCTGGATGTCCAACTGATTCAGATCGTTGACATACAACAAGAATAACAGAGGTCCCAGAACCGAGCCCTGTGGGACACGAGAGTTGACAGCACATTCATTGGATTCAATTCCATTAAGTGAGACATTTTGGCGACGTTCAGTTAAGTAAGATCTAAACCAAGACAATGCATTGCCTCTGAATCCATATATTTCAAGTTTTTTCAGCAGTATTCTGTGATTTACGCAGTCAAACGCCTTAGATAAGTCACAAAAAACTACCGCAGCGGCATCTCTATCATTCAGATTAAGGTAAAGATTTTCTAGAAAGGAAAAAATTGCATCGTTTGTACTTTTTGAGGCTTGGAAGCCAAACTGATTGGAACTTAGTATGTTAAACTTGATCAGGAAGGATAATACCCTTATTTTTACCAGTTTTTCTATTATTTTTGATAGGATTGGTAACAGGGATATCGGTCTAAAATTGGCAGGGACATCATGATCTTCGCCTTTATATAGTGGAATTACTGTGGCAATTTTTAAACAGGCAGGAAATGATCCTTGGGAGAATGAAATATTAATTGCCTCTGCCAAAATTTGTATTGCACCATCCGGCAATTTATTGATTATTCTGAGAGAAAGATCATCCCACCCAGAAGAAACTTTGTTTTTTATTTCTCTGAAAATTAATTTTATTTCCTGAATGTCTCTGGGTTCAAAAAAGAAAGAAACTTGAACAGATATTTTTTTTAAAGTATATCATTGGATCAGTTTTCACAGTAATATTCTCAGATAGTTTTGCTGCCACTGAACAATAGAAGGAGTTCAGTTCGTCAGAGCTCAAGTTTGTTTTCGATGGGTTTGCTTTAGGTTTTCCTCTTAGTTCATTGATAATGGCCCATGTTTCCCTTTGATTATCTGCAGATTGAGCTATTCTGCTTGAATAGTATGTGTTTTTTGCTTTTTTAATAACTGTCCTGTAAATGTTTCTGTATCTGTTAAAGTAATTAGTGAAATATACGTTGTCATTGGTGACATGTTTTCTAATTTGATGAAGCGCACGCATGTTTTTGGCTGAGGTTCTAAGTCCTTTGGTTATCCATTCATAACCTTTTTGAGTTGTATCAATGCATAGAAACTGGTGTTGATTTTCTTGCAAACGTAAATTATGTGAATTTGCCAACTCAATCCAGAGTCTATATGAAGACCTAAAAATTTTGTTGTTTCCGAAGGATATATAGCCACATCATTGATATCAACATGTATAGGCTGTTCTAAGTATCTTCTATTGAAGAATTGAACTAACACACGTTCATCGGCATTGAATTTTCTTTAAATATTTCTATTCCAAAAGAATCTGAATATGAGGAATACTTTTTTGATTTCAGAAATGGAAATTATATTGGGATAAATGACTTTTTAGCTGACGTTAAATGGGAACATATTCTCCGTAACTCAGATGTTAATAATAACATTAATTGTTTTTATGACATTATTTATCATGCAATCCATCTATTTATTCCTTTAAAAAAATTCAAAACTTCTACCTTTCCCTCTTGGTTCAGTTCTAACCTCAGAAAAATGATTTATGACAAAAAGAACACTCATAAAAAATATAAGGAAACAGGCAACATTGATTACTATTATGATTTCTGTAAATTGAGGGACAGTTGTAAAGCTATTCGAGATCAGTACTATGAAAATTACATTAATAAAATTGAAGATAATATCTCTGATAATCCAAAGGCCTTTTGGGGTTATATTCAGAATAAAAGAAAGGATTATAAGTTACCTTCAGCAATGTTTTATGAAAATGAAGTCAGTAATAATACTTCCGAGATTGTCAAATTGTTTGCCTCTTATTTTTCAACTGTATATAATAACCAGGCAGTGAATATTACTCCTGAATATAATTTTGAAAACAAAGTCTATATCAACAATTACAGTATTACTGCTACGGATGTAATAGATTACGTTCTCTCTGTTTCCCCCAAGCTCTCAATGGGACCTGATGGGATACCTTTATTTTTATACACAAATGTCTATACACTTTAGCATTTCCATTACTGAAATATCTTCAATCAAATTTTTGCTCTAGGCACCTTTCCAGATTATTGGAAACATAGCTTCCTGAAACCAATACATAAACTAGGAGATAAGAAAAATATTAAGAATTATAGAGCAGTTTGCAATCAGTCAGAGATGGCTAAGATGTTTGATTCTATGCTTACAAAGAAACTTTCCTGGGACTGTAAGTCTTTACTCAATCCCCAACAACACGGTTTCACAGAAGGTAAATCCACTTGTACCAACCTTGCTCTTTACACAAACTACATAACTGAAAATCTTGAGAGGAGGCTACAGGTTGACTCTGTCTATAGGACTTTTCCAAAGCCTTTGACAGAGTCAACCATGGCCTCTTATAGCTAAAATTCGCGCTTGGTATAGACGGAATATTTTGCAAGTAATCAATAGCTTCTAACTGGTAGAACTCTGTCTGTGAAATACGGAGATACAACATCTACACCCATTCAGGTTCCATCAGGGTACCACAGGGATCCCATATGGGCCCACTGTTGTTCAACTTGTTTGTATCGGACATAGAGTTTGTTTTCAATTATTCTGAATTTCTTATGTTTGGACTGATCTCAAACTTTATCGGGCAATTACTTGCCGGAAGATGCCAATTAGTACAAAAGATCTCAAGCTTTTTCCATGTGGTGTAGAAATACTTTGTTAGAGGTAAACATCGATAAGTGTCAAATCATTACGTTCGCTAGAATTAGAAGTCCAATATTCTTTGAATATAAATTGAATAATATAGTGCTTAAAAGAGAAAAATTTATTCGCGATCTGGGAGTTAAATTTGATAGCGAAATTAATTTTAATCTTCAAGTATCAGAAATTGTGGCAAAAAGTCTCAAAATGCTAGGTTTTGTGTTGAGAATTTCTACTGATTTTTCAATTAAAACAAAAAAGATTTTATATTGTGCTTTCGTAAGATCCATTCTTGAGTATTGTTCGGTTATATGGGACCCATATTATAATGTAAATATAGATTTGATTGAAAATGTTCAAAATAAATTCTTGAGGAATTGTGCTTTTCACTTTGGTATTCAACGAAATGAATATGAGTACAGTCAACTCTTAACCAAGTTAAATATAAAATCATTGGAGGATAGGAGAATTTCTATGAACTTGAGTTTCCTCTTCAAAATAATAAATAATAAGATCAACTGCCCAGAAATACTACAACTAATAACTTTTCATATCAAACAAAAAGATACGAGAAATCCTGATATTTTTCATATAAATTTTTTCCATACCAATTATGCTATGAACAGTCCGATTCCTCGTATTCTGAAGCTGGGAAATGAATGTCATAATAACTTAGATTTGTTTAATGTGTCACTTCAGGTCTTCAAAAATCAATTGAAAAGGCTATAAGCGTTTCCGAAACTTTTCTTTACCTTACCATTTTCTTTTGTAAGTACCAGATTGGTTACATCATTTTCTTTGTTAATACCAGATTTGTTTCATCTTTTAGTAATATAGTAACTAGACATAAGGATTCATTAATACTTTGTATTTCACACTTCGCTAAATGTTTTGTAAAATTCTAGTGTAGACTTTAGACATAAGAGTTCGATAATATTTTATGGTTTATCACACTTTGTTAAATGTAAATTGGCTTTGCCGTTAAATAAATAAATAAATAAACTATAAGTTAATTTGTGCGACACCATATTGTAAATTTGCGACCTATTGTGTTCAGTTTCGACTGAAGCTGCGCAGGACTATCAGCTTCTTCTGAAATTGAAGTGTCGTCAGCAAAAAGTGATATTGACTTAGTAGCTAAATGTTGTGGTAAATCATTGATATAAATTAGAAAAATAAGCGGTCCCAAAACTGAGCCCTGTGGAACTCCAATGTCTATGTTGAATATATCAGAGTTCGTATCATCCCATTTCACATATACTTTCCTGTATTTAATATAACGATATCTCGATTATTATAAAACTTCAATGGAGGTTATTTTTGGTAAAATTACTTCTTCTGATAAGTTCTACATCCTCTTTAAAAAATGCCTCACCTTCAGGAACACCCTGTATATTCAAAAAGGAAAGAGCTCGAGTATAGATTCTTGCGGAATACCTTCTGAAACGACTTTGTTTTAGTTGAGGGATTCAGAATGCAATAATTTGAATAGACAAAAAATAAATTTACCTGTTGTATTGGAAGATTTGTCAGATATCGGAGAGTAGCAAGAACCTCTGCCAGAAAAATGTTCGCTTTCTGAACCAGATTCCTTTTCGTTTGAAGAAAGCCCATTTTTCACAGGAGTCGCCCTTTTCATGGTATTCTGGGGTGATCTTGATACTGTGTCATTTTTTGTTGGCTCTATATGCAGAGAGGATATCTTTTCAGTGATAACTTCAGATTTCTTTTCCCTTCCTTTTCTCAAAATAACACTCAAAGGAGGTGTTTTTTTAGTGGTGTCAATCATCTTTACTGGGCTGGAGACCACAGTTGATTCAGCAGACAGTGAAAGAGACGGAGTCGAATTCGAACTTCTTGGGCAAGCAGATGCTCCATCAAATAGATTCGGTGAATACGTTTTTATAGCTTCTTGGAATGGCTCTTTTGCATCAACGAACTCGTCGTCAGTATTTTTGGCTTGTTTAGCTTTCAATGATTTTTCGATAATCTCATTGGAGTAACCAATACCAGAGACCTAAAAGAGAACTTTCAGATTAATACGTTAAGCCACAGAATGAGCGAGAAAAAATCATTCTGTTGGGACCGGAGTTTTTTTTTAAAGCACTGATTTTGTCAATTGAAATGTCAATACCATTGAATTTGAGCCAAAAAACAATTTGGACAAAATTTCAAAAACTCACAATGTTACAAAAATATTTAGTAGTCACGATGATTGTATAATTCAACTAGTTGACCCAACAGACGTCCTGTCCAAATTTCTATATTCCCTAAAATTTTTTTCCTGAAAACTCGTCTGCATTCAATTGATTATTTTTTCCCATGTTTTTTTTGTGTTGTTCCATCTAGGTTATGCCTTCGACTCTGCCGCTTCCCGTTATCCCTTTATCCTGTCCAAGTTATCCTGTTATTTTATTTTCCAGTTATCCTATTTTCCTATTATACCGTTTTCTCATTAGTAGTAGTAATTTATTTGACTATGTCTATGACTACATTTCGGTACAATTGTAGCAGGTCATACAATATAGAATAAAAAAGAAGAAGAAAAATTGAGAGGCACAATGGAGCAAACTCATTAAAATTTGATGAGCCACACTTTTCAGGTGGATACAAATGAAATAAAAAAATACAGGGTGAGTCAACAGGATTTCCGTGGTTCATTGCTCCTTTATGTATCACTATTTCAATTTCTTATATTTTTTGTCAAAAAAGACCATTTAAGACCACCTTCCAAAATAATTCTCATTCATACAGGGTGCGTCATTGATGCGTGGCTAACCAAAGTTGTTCTTTTTCAAATGAAACACATGGTATATTTTCATATATTCCAATTGGCTGCTCAACGATTTTTTTAATTTTGAATTCTGTTGCGGCGTTGCCGAGTTATTTAAAAGAAATCTATTTTGTAGACTTTTTTTCCAAAAATTACCTATTTCACATTTCGAAATATTTAGTAAAGATAATTGGGGAATCGTTGGTCGATATGATGATGTTCATTGAGAATACCAATAATTTGGAATAAATTGTACAGGATGTTCCATACAACAACACAAACTTAGCCATTTTCAAACATCGGTATTTTGATTTTTTCAAGTAGAACACCCTGTGAATTCTTTTTTAATAACTCTACACTTTTCATTCCCCATGTCATGTACCTAAAACAACTCGTTTCCGAGATATTCTACATCCAAAAGATGGATATTTTCCACAGAAAATATTGACAATGTTCGCCTTTGGTATCATATTTGGAATCAAACTTTGCATAAAAATAATATTTATTCGAATCTAACAGAATATAACAATAATTAATGCAGCAAATATTCAATGTGCCTGCCATTTTTACCAATACACAGTCTCAATCTGTTTCGGAAATTAGTATGCACATGTGCCAGCATGTCCTATGAAATTTCCCTGAAAGCAGTACGAATTCTTGCTTTCATATTTTCAGGAGTTTGATAGGCAACCCATTTAATGTATCCCAATAGAAAAAAAACAATGTTTGTAAGGTCTGGTGACCTTGGAGGCCACTGAACTGGCCCTCCTCTACCTATCTATTTTTCACGAAATTCATATCAATGTATTCCCACACATCAGTGTGGTAATGTGCAGGAGCGCCACATTCTCTGCCTTATTGCCAATGGAATATCATCTAATAAATTTGACTTCGCAGAAATCTTATATATTTTCTTCCATTGAGTAGACCGTTGAAAAAAAGGGCCCAATTACACGCCGTCCAATGATACCTCCCCAAACATTCAGTGACCAACATTGTTGTTGATTGACATATCTAACAAAATGAGGATTTTCAGTTGCATAATAGTGCATACTATGCCGATTCAAATGGCCATTCACGAGGCTTCGTCCGAAAATAGAACATACTCAAAAAATCAAGTTCTTGGTTGATTTTATCTACACCCCATTGGCAAAACCGCATTCGCTTTGGAAAATCTCTTTCAGTCAGCTCTTGCATTAACTGCATATGATATGGATGGTAATTGCATTTTCTCACCATCCGAGAAACACTACTTTGAGATATTCCCAACTCCCTACTCAAAATACGTGTACTCACATGGGGATTCTCGGTAATATGCAATGCAATATCAAGAGAATTTTCATCATTCGTTACAGGACAAGAACGTTCAAACTTTTTGTGAAATACTTTTCCGGGTTCCTCAAATCTTGTTTGGAGGTCTCAAAATGCTCGCTGGTCTGGATGTCTTCTCTCAGGAAACTTTTGTTCTTACAATCTAGATGCCAGTAAGCAATTGCCATCACTTTCCCCCAAAGCATACACCATTTTAACCATGTCCTCTAAACGTTAATTCATAATGCCACAATAATGTTTAACACAACTGGATTGCAGTTTGACAGTTACCTCTATTTACAAATTCCGATAGTCATTTTTTCAGCGGTAGTCATGGATAACTAAACTAGAAAAAATAGTTACCTTTGAAAATTTCTTTTGCTATGCTACTTATTCATGAGTTGCCAAGAATGCTTTTGAAGATGGAAAAATTTTATTGAAACATTATTCAGTATCAGTATTTTCTATGAACAAACATGTAGATAAACAAATCTATAGAATTGTTGATTTGATATTGAACAATTCCTTTAAATAGAATATCTCGGAAACAGGTTGTTTAAGGTATACGACGTTGTGGATGAAAAGTGTAGTCATCAAAAGGGAGTTGATTTAAATTAACATATACAGGGTGTTCCATTTGAAAAAAATCAAAATACCCATGTTTGAAAATGGCCAAGTTTGTGTTGTTGTATCGAACATCCTGTACAATTTATGGGAGAGTAGTAGTCATAGTTAGTCTGGTGAATAGGGACAGTGAAGAGATCATTGTTCCTAGTCAAACGAACAGGAACTCGGAACGAGACTATGAGTAATAGATCTTGACAATTAATGTCGCCAGAGATAATTTTGAATAAAGTTAAGAGATCATTGTTTGTTCTGCGAAAAGAAAGGGTGTTAAGATTCAGATTATCAAGAATATCCAAATAAACCTATTCTCCAAAAGAGAGGTTTGATTTGAAGGCAATATGTCTGAAAAACCTATTTTGCACTGCTTCAATATTGGTTATATGAACTTTATAATGAGGAGACCAGACAGGTGATGCATACTCTAAGATAGATCTTATATAGGCTAGATATACAGTTCTGGTGGCATCAACTGATAGATGCATACAATTTTGGAGAACAAAGCCAAGAAGTTTAAGAGCTCTATTGATAGTGGTGTTTATGTGGACAGTGAATGACAGGTTTTCCTCGAAGATTATACCCAAGTCCTTTGTTTCCTTGAGTCGTTTTAGTTCAACATCATCAAGAGTATAGTGAAAGAGGATTTTTTTATTAATTCTAGCAAATGTTATGCAGAAGCATTTACCTTGATTCAATGACATACCATTGTTTTCAGACCATACATATGGAGAGTTGATATCTTCCTGTAACTTATAACAATCTTCAATGGTTTCAATAGGCAAATATAACTTCAGGTCATCGGCAAACAATGAGAATTTACAGAAATGAAAGGAATAGGCATATAAGATCAGTCCTGTCATTTCAACGTTTCCAGGGTTTCCGGGAAGAAATATTGGATATTTTTGCGTGGTATGAAAGCAATGTGTAAGTTTTGTATAATTTTTAAAAGAGTTGTGGGGAAGGTCTTCAAAGTAATCAGCTAAATTATTGTAGATATTGAGGTTTAGAGAGTTATTTCAAGATTTTTTCAAGCTAAATTTCTGAGTCCTCAAAAGGTTACCAGTTCTAGTTGGGTAGCGATGAAAATCTGAATTTTTTTAAGTGCATGTTTCCTATAATGTATTTCCGAAAGAGAGTTGTAGATGAAAGAACATGGAACTGACATAATTTTAAATTTTATAAAAAGAGTCCTATAGGAATCACGTCTATCCGCACCTGTTAGAATTCTTATGGCCTTCTTTTGGAGTATGAGAATTGTATTGGCATGGGATGATGCTCCCCAGAGAATTATTGAGTTAAGAGATATGTGCATGAAATAGTGAGAAATATGCTGTCCTAAGAGCATCGAAGCTTTATCCCGTTTTCCCGAAAAAAATTTGCCAAATCGGTATAGCCCTTCTCAAGTTATCAGCTTACCAACACAAACAGACATTCATTTTTATTATATATTCCTGAAAGCTTTTCCAGGACAAAGACATTTCCAATAACTTTATTCGGAGTATTACGAACATGCAAAAAAACAATTAGCCAAATCTGTCCAGCTATTGTTTAAAAAAAAAAACGTTACTTTGAACGGGCTTGGTAGACGACAATTTAACCGCTGAGCTATTTCCTCTTGAGAGGTCTGTGCAGGTAGATGCTATCTACACAGACTTCTCAAAAGCTTTTGATAGGGTCTGTCATAATTTATTAATTATAACATTATTTGCCATTGGTGTCACTGGTAATATGTTACAATGGTTAGGAAGCTATCTAATTGGTCGTTCTCAATCTGTTAGAGGGAACGAGGGTAACACCACAACAGCAACTTATATTGACCATATCTTTATGAAAGAAAATCTACAATATGCCAATCTAAAATATAAATCATTCGCCATCAATGCAGATGTTACGGATCACTATCCTGTATATCTAGGATTGCACTATGACTGTTTATCTGTTCCAAACATAAAAAAAAAACTAAAGTTATTGAGATTCTGGATGCTAATAAATTTTTTAATCTAACAAAACTGCAAGACTGGAGTATAATACATGAGTATAATAACCCAAATATAGCTTATTCAACATTTTCTGATATATTTATTGAAATATATAATCAGTCCCTAAATAAAAAAGAAGTACTTACCTATCAAAAGCTCTAAAAAAATAAAACCTTGGATTTCACAGGCCATTATCAATTCTATAAAACACAGGGACAAAATGAAGTTTAAAGCGATCAAGAGCAAAAATGAATTGAATGAATATAAATCATACCGAAATCAACTCAACAAAATAATACACGCAGCAAAAAATAACTATTACAAACAACCAGTCAACGAAAATAAAAATGATATCAGAAAACTATTTAAAGTAGTCTCGGAATCAAGCAATACCGACAGCAGCAAAAAAATTATACAATAGAAATTCATGATGGGAATGATGTAAGATTTAATAATGATGTTCACATGGCCAACTATTGCAACAAATATTTCAATGAAATTGGTTTAAAAATGGCTAGTCAGATCAAAAGATCTACTAATGACTACAAAAATAGGTACCCAACTATTTCTGAATCTATGTTCCTCTATCCAGCTACTGAAAACGAAATAATCCAACACATTAACTCGCTAAAATATAACTCTTCTCCAGGAATAGATGGGATTACTTCTAAAACATTGAAACTTATACATTCGCATATTATATCCCCACTCTTATATATAATCAACTTAATATTTAAATCTTCAATAATAACTCCAATCTATAAAAATGGTAATGTGACAGATATCTACAGACCCACTAGCATAATAAGTAATTCTTCTAAAATTTTCGAAAAATGCTTAAAGATTTAGACTCCATGATCATCTAAATAAGCATCAAATAATACATTAAAATCAATTTGTATTTAGGGAAAGTAAAAGTACCTCTGACGCAATGTATGAAGTTGTTAACTCAATAAAAGACAGCTTGGAAAGAAATAATAAATGTATTGCAGTCTTCTTAGATTTAGCAAAGGCTTTTGACACGGTCCCACATAATAGACTCCTCGAGGTATTGGAAAATTACGGGATCCGTGGAACCGTTTCAGAAATTTTCAAGAACTATCTCAATAATAGAAAACATACTGTAAAAATTAGAGACTCAGTAAGTGATCCTTTAAATACGCAACTAGGCATCCCCCAGGGCACTGTATTGGGGCCGGTACTCTTTATCACATACATAAATTCACTACTAAGCCTTAATATAAGTAAATCTACAATCTCATATGCAGATGACACTGTATTGATCTTCGAAGACGACTCTTGGGATGGTGTAAAAGTAAAAGCGGCAGAAGGTAAACAAAATGTTGAAGAGTGGCTGGATTTTAATAAACTCTCACTTAATACAAAAAAAACAAAATACATAGCATTTTCAATCACAAATTATAATAGACCTAATTACAATAATCTTAAAATTGAGAACTCTACTGATCTCATAACAGAATGTGATAATATCAAGTATTTAGGTGTTACCATCGATAAACATCTCAAATGGGATCTACATATCGTTGAATTAGTGAAAAAAGTCCGTAGACTCATATACAAATCCATAAAATCCTAAATAAAGAACAACTGATTATTGTTTATAGTTCCCTAGTAGTAGTATTGTTTATAGTTCCCTAGTAGAATACCTTATAATGTTCCTAGCACGTCTTACCGTAGTACAATGAATTCACTATTTTTCAAAGGTTTCTTGGAGTTCAATAAATTACCAGAGTATGTTAAGGCATCTGTTTCACTGATCCAGTTCAAATCTAACTTGAAAGAATACATCCAAAATAAGTAATTTTGTATTTTAATGATTGATATTAAACAATTTACTATATATTTCATATGAATTTTAAAACATTCTTTTTTGGATGTGGATGTATGAGTATATGGGTGTGTATTATATATGTACGTATTCATGTGTATATGTGTGCATATAGATACATATTTATTAAATAGGTTTGTTGCAATTTTATGTTTCCTTATTAGGATTATGCTAATCTTTTTATTCCATATGTCTGTACTATATTTCCATTTATTATGATCCTGCAATTTTTTACTCTATTTTTGTCTGAATGATATTTTTTATTCTATTTGTATTTTTAATTTTTATTCTATTTATATTTTTTTATTCTATTTGTATTTTTTATTCTATATGTATTTTTTAATCTATATGTATTTTGTATTTTTTTATTCTATTTGTATTTTTAATTTTTAATATGTTACTTGCAATTGTTGTTTGATGTTATAATAAGCATTTTAATCATATTTTTATTGTTTTCTCATATGTATATTAGGGTTCCTAATTAAATAAAGATCTATCATCTATCATAAGATATGGCATATTAGTATGGGGCGGACCATATGAGAACACTCTTCATCCACGAAATGTAGTCCAAAATTACATACTAAAAGTTATGTTCAATAGAGGTAAGCTCTTTTCAACCAGTTTATTATAAAATGAAAACATTTTAAATGTCAGATATCTTTATTTCATAACAATTTCAACATTCTACTACAAAAATAGTCAATATCTCATTCTTATAACACACGAGCAAAACATTATGAACAAATGGCAATTCCAATGTTCAAAAAAGACTCCTCAAAGTTGTTGATTATTTGGCACCAAAAGTTTTTAATATACTGCCTCCAGAAATAAGAACATCTAGCACTGTGAAACTATTCAATAAAAATTGTAAAACATATATTTGTACAAACTACAATAAGTTTGAAGCTTTGTTATGAAAGCCATTTGTAAACTTAAAAGATACTCAACAAATTTTAGGTTAATTATTTATGTTACCGATTTATCATTTACATTAGAATATATTATAACTATAACACCAAACAAACACTTATAACCAGATACTCGACCTATATCTTGAATTACAATAATCTAGTTAACCGATACTTGCACATACTTAGATGCAGAAGAAAAAAATAAATGCAACTTATTATTTCCAAAGTTTTTATACTTATGTTATAACTAAGATGTCTAAAAACATGGTGTATTCACTTATACCTGTAAAATATTGGGACAAACTGGGGGACAACAGCCCACTTGATAAAGGGAGTTATCTAGAGTTTCAGATGGCGCCGATGTCGTTTCTTGTCATAATTCAGTAAACTGCAATTTCATACCACACAGGGTGTTTTTGTGATTTGTGTCTCCTGATCCGTTCTGTGATTGTGCTTTTGTCGCCTTTAAGGTTATGTCAATTCGTTGTGAAATATTTTGAGGTTGATCGATCGATGTAACATATTTTAGAACAAGCTATTCCATGTACTTATGTCAGGGTTATCATATATTGTCAGTATTATATATATAATAACCCTGAGTGTTATATAGAATTTTCGAGAGGGTTCCGAAATAATTCTAATTATGAACCGTACCAATTTATTTTGTATGGTTAATTTTCTATTGATACACCTCCACTGAGTTGGTACTTATGTATTTTTGTCCCTGTTTGCTCGTGATAAAAATCTTATGATGGAGCGGATAATGATTTTATGAAGTGCTGTAAATTACATACAATTACTTAATTGAGCTTTCAAACCAATAAAAGTAAGGGAGATGCAATCTCTTTCGCTTCTGAAAATCTATATTCTAGTCTGAAGGAAGTGTTTTGCGACATATCTAAAGCTTTTGACTGTTACATAAGCTTCATCTCTACAGCTTCAGAGGACGAAGCTTCAATTGGTTCAAATCCTTTCTGAGTGAAAGAACCTCTTAGCTTTTTGACGAATTAAGAGGTGTTCACTATTTTGGCAGACAACACGACTATCTTATCGCAAGAACTCAAATAACCTTCATATAGCGGAGTAAAAATAGCTTAAAATCATGCATTATTTTGTAATCCTGGAGGACTCCATGGATTTTCCTAAAACCTTCTGATATTACTTAGAAATTGCTTGCAGAAAAAAGTTATAAACTTATATTCGTGCCCTGCTTGTTTATTAATTGTTTAAACAATGAAAAACAATTTTGTTAGGAAAATTTTACCCAAATTGATGCTATAGGGGTTTTTGAGGTCGCTGAACCAGAATATGACATTGAAAAAACGATGGCGTAGCCAGTCGTAAAGGTAGATTTCATGAATGATAATTTACAGCTACCTATTTGTTATTTATGTGTACATCTAAAAGAAAAAAAAATCGGGTAAAATTTGTGAGATAGTGGAGCTTTATCAAACGACTTATAGTTTGCCGATATTGGGTATGGAAATGAAATATTGCGAAGTTTTTCAACAGCTGCCATTTTGAGACTATTGGACCATTTTTGCTCGTGGCGACGTGCTCCTCCAGCGCTGCACTTCAGAGACGCCGCCTCACATTTTTTCGCACGTTAGCGAAATAATTCTGCGGCTTACAGTTTTTATTTTGATGAAAAATTTTATCTACCTTTTTCATGTCAATTTTTTTCATTTTTGCGAGTGGCACCATTATTTATTCATGTTTTTTTTAATAATCAATATACAATGTAATTTGGCAATTTATTTGTTAAATAATTAATTAGGCACATACTTTATGGTTGATAACTTTTTATATGTTGTTCCTTACATCATCACTAATGTACACTAAAAAGTTACCGCAGTCCCCTAACTTCCTGAAGTTAAAATCTAATATTATTCCACTACTAGAAAAATGACTCGTATATGTATAAATTAATTTGAATCTTCTCTGAACCTTTGCCCATTGGAATAATTTTTTTTTCAACTTGTGATTGTAATGTATCTAGTAACTAGCAAGTCAAATTATTTTATTATTACTTTTATATTAATTTTTTATATTATATATATTTTGTATAAAATTTTTCCCATGAGATGACAGTCTTCTGACTAGAAGTATTGGAAAATTCCAGATATAGTGGATATTTTCTTCCAAAGAGCTATGGGACCCTATGGGACGGTTCGGAATTTACTAGCCAAAATCATTATATCTTCATAGAATGAAAAGTCCACGCTTACTTTTGAAATTCATATGTTTATTAAAAAGTGATAATCATCCTAATCATAGTCATTAGCCTTATCGATCTTGAATTTAACGTTTTTCATTTGTTGTCCCCCAAAAATTCTAAACAAAATCGAATCAGTGAATACACCAGGGTTTTTAGGCATCTTAGTTATAACTGTATATTATGTGAGCAATAAATAAATAAATTAATAAAAAAAATAGTACAGTTTCAGTACCCTTTTTGGTTAAATCAGGTGTACCACAGGGATCCCATTGTGGACCTTTGTTGTTGTCTCTTTATTAATGACATTTAATTCAAATATTAATATTTCCAAATTCGTACTATTTGGTGACGACCTGAAAATTTTCAAGGTTATAGAGAGTATTCAGGATGCTGATCTTCTTCAGAGTGATCTGAATTGCATTTCTGATTGGTGTGAAGCAAGCTGTCTTCATCTCAATAAGAAATGCTACTCAATGGTGTTCAGTGGATCTCATTAACCAGTTAATTTTGATTACTATTTAAATAATGGGATTTTGGAATGTAAACTGGAGTGTAAAGATTTAGGTAGGGTAGGTTCGCCAGTAGTCGGCCTTTTTTGTTAAACTTTAACTTACACCTTTAATTGCAGACAGCTCTTTCAAGTTAATTTAAAAAATCTTATGTTAGCGTGTAGCACTCAAATTCAGTTTTTAAAGGGTGAAGAAAAAGAAGGATTGAATTTGAAGAGGTTTTCTGTCTAATTTAATTTTTTTTCTTAAAATTGAGCACTTGTGCCAGTAGTCGGCCGTTAATATTTCACTAGTCGGACAGGCGTGGACCAGTAGTCGGCCCTGGTAGTTTTGGCGATTAATCACCAGGTCCGTACAGAAGTATTTTGCCACTCGTCACCTGAAGTTTACTTATTCATGAAAATTATTAAGAACAAGTATCCAAGTGTAGGTAAGTAATAATGACAGTGAAAAGAAAATAAAAACGAAAAAAAAACTTAGAAAAAATAAAACAAATAACTAATTTCTTCAGCAAAAATTCTTATCTATGGGTAGGTAGAGTCAATTTTACAAAACCATAGGCAAAGAAAATAATATCACTGTCTTGTAGGTGAATTGTGCCCGTGATACAAACAATATATAAAATATTTGTTTTTTAATAAAACTCCTTAATAAAAAATGCAAACAATAAAACCTTTATACTAATAAAATTAAACAAAACAGTGAAATAAAAATAAAAAACTTTTTGAACTGATACTGATTAGGTATACTGATATATAATACTGATAATTTGTCCAAGTTTCCCTTCTTTAAATGACGTTTTTATTTTTTCTTCCCCAATTATTTTTTGGAAAGTTTTAATAAATTCTTGTTCTTTAACTGGAAACCCACATTTATCTAAATTGTTTATCCATTTAACCAATTTATTTTCGTTCTCCAGACTTAAAATCGGATCTGGCCCATTTTACGCAATAGTTATAATATTATCCTTATAAAATTATGTATATCTTTAATGATTATTTTGAAAATTATGTATATCTTTAATGATTATTTTGAATGTTTGTAAATTAGATTTTTATCTATTTCAAATAAACTACTACTACTATATTACAGTAGTCGGCCGCGGTGGCCGGCTTCTGGCTACTCTGACAAATCTTTATGCTAGTGACCGGCCCCCCTGTTTTCAAGAAAAAAATTATAAAATATGGCTGTACTAACGAAACAATAACATTTTGAAAGTATTTTCCACCATCTAAACACACCAAAATACATTCAATAGTTATGTGTGAATTTAAACTCACCTCCAAACACTTTGCTCTAGATCTTGAATCAAGTTTACTAACTACTTCAAACACTGGACTAGTGAACACTGTTAGCTTTGAGCGGGAATCACAGGGCTAAGGATGGGTTTGTGGAAAAGAGAAGGTGATAGTTTTATTTCAGATAGGCAACAAATGATTTTTAAGTATACTAGCATCTCAAAATTGGCACGTATTTCAAAATATTATAAAATAAAGTAGATTCTGGTCGACTACTGGAGGGGGCCGGCTAAATGGCAAACCTACCCTATATTATTAGACGGCAAGCTTTGTTTCAATATCCATGTGAATTCAGTATCTATAAAAGCTTTTGAAATGCTTGGCTTCATTTCGAGATCGTCAAATAACCTTTCTCCTTTTACCACAAAAGTTTTATATTGCTCTTTAGTACGATCCATTGTATAGTATAACACCATAATCTGGAGTTCCTACTACCTTAAATATACACAACAATTAGAAAATGTTCAAAATATGTTTTAAGGACCATGGCTTATAAACTAGGATTAGTAGTAGGTGAATATAATTATAGTGAGGTAAGGAATTCATTATCTTTATCAAGTCTTGAGCATAGGCGAATAATTGCATCATTAGTTTTATCTTTACAAAACTATCTCTGGTATTATTGATTGTCCGGAAATACTCTCCCTTATATCTTTCAACATTCCACGTAGGTCCACTAACCAAACTAAACTGTTTGGCACCCGTCCGAGAGGCAAATAAATTTTTTATTTGTGCCATAACCGATTCGTCAGTCATCCGTGGATCTAATAAATAACTGACGAATATATTCAGCACCCGTCTGTCCAGCACAAACACTGCGACCGAATATATATGTCAACAATCTTTAAAGGGTCAATACGGTACCCCTCAACCCGTTTTGTTCAAGAACATTTACTTGGAAGCTTCTGATGTTATTATTTCCTAAAATAATTCCCCAAAATTGATGTAACTTTTTTGTGTATAGAAATGTTCCCAACCCGCAAACACAATGTACTATTGGGACAGGGCATCTTTATTTGCCATGTTAACATTGAAGTGTGTATTCACATAGCACCCAGCCGGCCTGAAACTAAATGTTGCAGTGTGTCATTACCCTGATACCTAGCGGACCCAAGGGTACGTTGAAGTAAGGCAATAGTTAAATGCCATGTGGGGCTTAACGTGCATAAATACGTTTCTTACTTCACGAATCTTCCTGTATATATCGTCCTCAGCCGATCCGTGATCTCTTTCGGGCAATCCAGGCCGATAAATTGTGCTCACTCTTCCACGACCCCTGCCAGAATAAATATATGTCACATCTTCACTGGGTAGATGCGAGTCGAAGATACTGGAATTGTGATTGGCACTCATCTGTTGCCGGTATTGAACAATAGAAGCCGGTGGAGGTTCCGGTTCGTCTTCATTGGCAATTTCGGAAAATTCGAACAAGTCAATGGCTTCAGGGAGACAGCACAGGGAAGAATTCATCTTCAATCTGAAATGAAATTGTTCCATTTCGTCAATGTATTCTTTGTTTGCTCCATATGGAATTCGTATTGCAAAACTGATATTCAAGCTTGAACAAGTGTGCAGAGAATGTAGATATGACTCACGTCTAAAGAACATGTTTTTAGACAAGTTTATTTAAAACCTTGATTACAAGAAAAAAAATTGTTACGGTATACCACTGAATACCGGAATACCTGTAATTGATGATGAACGTGGAGAATTTTTGAGACAAAATAACCAAACTACAACTTTTCTGTAAAACCTTTTTGGCGGCTGTAGAGAAATTTTAAATTTCTAGCTGCCACTACCGCTCAATTCCAGCTGTCTATTATTTCGCAATTTTGCGACATCCGCAAATTTTGTTTGGGTGAACTTGGATTTCTTCTTCATTTTAATGACGTTAGACCAATCAGGTATAATTCCCCAGCGCTCTCTCTCATAATCGAGACTTCGTCTTCGGGGTACCCTAGATGTCTCCCTCGAAGTGATGTCATTTATCGAAACACGACTGTCATTTCGTGTTTCGACAGCTAGATATCATTATTTGGTAAATATTTAGTTACATCACTCATGCACTCCGAATATGGGGAAAACACTTTTCTTACGTGTTTTTGCCTCCTGAACACGAATCCGGAGGAAAAATGCGGCGGTCTCATACCGTTTCAGAGTTATATAGGTTTTTCAACTGAAACTAACCTCAAATTCAAGCACCGTTTTCTCGCACAAAAATCACTCAAAATGCCTCCTTCTTTTTACCAGCATAAACAATACACCCTAAATCACTTATTTTCGGCACAACTTTGCACAAAATATCGTCGTTTTTATCGAAAAAGATCCTCCTTCTTACACAGTTGATTCATTTATTACCAACATGAAAAATAAGAGAAGTAAATAAATGTCATCTGTCAAAGGAATGAGAATTGTTCATTTGCAACGGTGTAAGAAATATGATTTTTCGATAAAACGTCGATATTTATGAAAATTGTGCCGAAATAAAGTGATAAGATTATTTATGCTAATAATGAAGAGGCATTTAGGTTTTTGCAGTGCTAATGAGTTAATTCAGTTGAACTAAACTCTGAACAATCTCCATTCGTTCGATCAAAACAGCAAAATTTTTCCATATCAGTGCATAGATAACAAATATTACCGATATTGAGTTGGGTTATGCCATAAACTAAATTTGTCTATGGGTTATGCGTCTGGGGGGTAGAGGTTACGCTGTTACAAAAAGTGACCCTAAAAGAGTATTGAATAAAAATGGCGTTACTGTACCAGAATGCAGTTTTCAAAGATATAGTTACATGTTATTTTATTAATTAGATTGAAATACTTTTATCAACTACTCTAGTACATACAAGTATTTTTTAATTTTACTATTTCCATATATCATTTTATCTAAAACAACGAAATTCAAACCACACACTATAGCACACTATAGCACACGAGCGCCATTCTGGCCACTTTATTTACTAAGACAAATTTCCATCGAATTTGCCCACCAATTTTATATTCATCAATTATTTTGAAAATATGCAATTTTATTATAAAATTTTGATTATAGCTTGTTGAGAAAGATTCATTGGATCTATTTCAACAGAAATGAATCTTAAGAAATTCGCCAAAGCTTCTTAAAACAGGCGAGAGATTCGCGTAATTTTTAGGCTACTTTCAGACTAGGCGGAATGCGGAAATGTCAAATTTTAATTTTAGGCCAATGGAAACGTTGGAATTCAATCTCAAGGTCATTCCGGCGTAAATTTGTTAAATTTCAGTAAATTTTTTCTGGCGGAAGCATAAACAAGAGACAAGAGTTATATATGGCGGAAGTAATCAGCAAACCTAAATGTAAACGGTGTATGGATTTAATTAGTACTAAGATGGACGAAATATATATATATATTCAAGCCGTCCTAAATTTTTAATATCCGTCTATAATATCTATTGCATGTTTTAGCACTTCAAATGCGTAGATCAACATTTTCTTTTAATGTTTTTCTCTGGCTCTTTGAGACCTGTTTTTCATTTTTACTAATTTGAGGCACATAGCTCCAATAACTAATTTCAATTCATTAGACTTCATCATGGATGGAGATCGGTCTTTAATTAATTAGAGGTCAACTTTTCAAACGTTTGATGATAGTTGGGCCAAACAGGTGATTTCGCGGTTCCGCATAGTGAGAAAGCATTTTTATTTATATCGGAAAAATTATGAGGAATTTGACAATTCCGCGATCCGCGTTCCGCCTAGTCTGAAAGTAGCTTTAAACTTTAAACCCATAATAAATGCACGGGGAATAGGGGAGTGCCGCACAAGTTGCCAACTTAAAAAAGACCTTTGAAAGTTCTGCCTCTTCAATGGCAATCGTTTGACTTTGGTTGTATGGAAAACCGTCAATTTGATATATCAATTCCATTACTTTTGGTCATGAAGCGCTTATATATGTCTTATATCAAATGTGTCATTCATAGATATTTTCTGTGTAAAAATGTGAACAGTTGGTAGCACAACAAATATTATCTTAAAAAAAAGATTGAGTAAGAGGATACACAACACAATAACAATTGATAACAACGGAAGTCAAGCAAGAAGAGAAAGAAGTGGCGTTCTTCTACGTTAAGGTTCAAATGGCATTGTGACAGATGACAGTCGATAATGCACGAAAGCACGAATCAGATTGGAACGGGCACCAACACTCGAGATATAGACACAAAATTCCATATTAATATAACTAACAAATATTAACACTTTGGGACTAAAAATAAATGATCCACCGGAATATGACTTATCGAGCATTTCCTTTTTTTGCTACTGCATTACTGTAAAATACAAAGTTTCATTTAATAGCGAACGTAAATTATCGAGCATTTATACAGTGCGAGTTTCTAACATGGAATAAATTCAGTAACTCAAAGACACTTGTTTTGTTAGGAATATGCCGGAACAGGTCGATTTTTATTTTGACTTGCGCTCGTTTTTATGTAAGAAAATGTTATACAGCGTGTCTCAAATTTGAGATATGACGTCATCGACTAATTTTTTAAATGGCAATCTTAATTTTTTTATGAGTAATCTTGAAGGGTATAGTAAGTTACACATGCGTACCAGATATCAAATTTTTATTCTTCGTCGTTTGACAGATATTTAACAAACATCAACTAATTCGAAAATGAGATTCGCCTGATCTATCTGAAATCAACTCAAATATGTTTCTCCAATAAATGCTCGAAATGTTGTCCATTCACTAACTGACAAAATCCTAAACGGAATTTAAACTCGTTTTGAACATTTCTAATTACTTGGGCGGAAATTAGTCTACACTCCTGTCGTATTCGTTCTTGTAACTGCTCAATATTTTCCGGTTTGGTTAAGATGTCTAAAAACCCTGGTGAATGAACTGATTCGATATTGTTTAGATTTTCGAGGGGACACCACCTGTTACTTCAACAGAGCTTCTCTCTCTGTGGTAGATGGCGCCGTCCAAAAATGTTTGTCTATATTCTCGCTCAATGTCAGAACTCAATTTCTGACACCTGCAGCATCTTATATGAAATTATTTTTAGTTTCAGTATTTTGTCGGTATGGTTTTCCATCTCTTTGATTTCAAATCTTGCTTAGCTCATTCACTCGTTCATCAGTTCATTAGTGCGTGAGGAATTGTTTATTTTCAGGTAGTGTGTGTAAGGATACTTTTTGTAGAAGGGCCACATTTGTATTTTGTCGCAGATTCGTAATTTCGCCTGTTTTCAGTACCAAAAGCAAGTACAAATCTTGACGAATTCACTAATAATGATATTATATGCATTGATTTTATATTTTCTGCAATATGATGACAATTTCATTTCCACTTCTCCGTCTGTCAAAATGCAGCTAACCTCAAATTCAAATGGTACAAAATACGAAAAACAACAAAACAATGCGCTTTCTTTGTGCAATGTTCGGGGGCTTCTAATTCTAGCTTTGCCATTGGTGAAATTTGACAGATGTCTCTTCTCAACCAATACCAAAGCTAGAATCAGAACCCGCGAACAATTCGCCTCAAAAAGAAATCTAAGGAAATAAATATACCCTGTTACTGAATTGAAACTGAAACGAAATTGGCGCCATCTGACACCTTAGTAATCTCTATTATCAAGTAGGCCAAGTGTCGCCAAGTCGATCCCGAACTTCTACCTTGCTTTTCAAGCACCCCCCATAAGAAATAGTCCATAGGTGTTAAATCCGGAGACCTGGGAGGCCATTCAACAGCTCCTCTTCTACCAATCCATCTGCCTGGAAGTACATCATCCAGATACGCACGGACAGGTCTTTTAAAATGGGGAGGTGCACCTTCTTGTTGAAACCAGGTGTTTCTATTCCGGACATCGGCTTCATCCGGATCAGGAAACAGAGTAGCCGAAGTCGGAACTAGTTCTTCCCGCAAGAATTCTAAATATATATCTCCATTGAGATTCCTTTGGAAGAAAATAGGTCCTATTACTCGATTACCAACAATCCCTGCCCAAACATTAACTTGTGCTGTATATTGAGTGTGGCCTTCCCTCATCCAGTGTGGGTTGTTGTCTGCCCAATAACGACAATTTTGACGATTTACCTCACCATTTAACGTAAACGTTGATTCGTCAGAAAACAGGAATTTTTCTATGTTTACAACATTTCTGTCTAGTAGATCGATCATTTCTTCGCAGAATTGGATTCTTCTATCCGAATCATCTTCGGTGAGTTCCTGGAGGATTGTCATTTTATAAGGATGAAATTTATGGGTTTTCAGAATTTTTATCACTGAAGACTGGCTAATTTCGAGTTCTCTAGCTATCTGCCTGGTGGAACATGATGATTTTCTCCAACAGAGAGTACATTCATTTCGACATCTTCATTGAGGGCACTCTGACGATAATTCTTTGTTTTTCTTAAATGCCCATTTTCCCGAAACTGTTTTTCAATCTTGCTTATGGTACTCTGCGATATGGGTGGTAAATCAGGATACTTCTCTCTGAATAAATGAATAACTTCATTTTGTGTTCTTGTCCTATCTCTGTAGCCAATCATCATTAAAATTTTAATCTTGTGGGTTTCAGTTAAGTACGGCATTTTGTTAGATTTTTCAACAAACGTCGTTTCTCACAAAACGACAAACTAATAACCTTGGTAAATATCCTCGCTCGATACGATGCTTCTCTCCTTACCTGTTTTTATTTAACTTTTTTGTTTGACATTGTCAACATCAACCCAGTTCGACAAAAAATTATAAACAAAATACCTCTTGACATAAATCAGGGACGGACCGAAGGCAAATTATTGGGGGGGAATATGGATTTTCTCATAACTAAACAACTAAAAAAAAAGGTCACACCCCACTTTTTGTTTTGTTTAGAGTCCCATTGACAACTCCCAACTTGCCAACTTGTGATGACCGATCTCCCCATGGGCCCGTCCCTGTCCAATTTTTTTAAGTGCCTGAATTATTTCATTGAGTTAGATTCCTTCATTTCTCGGATTAGTTGATGTTTGTTACATATCTGTCAAACGACAAGGAATAAAAATTTGATATTTGGTACGCATGTGTAACTTACTATACCCTTAAAAAAATTAGGATTGCCATTTAAAAACATATATCTCAAATTTGAGACACGCTGTATAACATTTTCTTACATAAAAACGAGCGCAATTCAAAATAAAAATCGACCTGTCCGGGCATATTTCTAACAAAACAACTGTCTTTGAGTTACTGAATGTCTTCCAAGTTAGAAACTCGCACTGTATATATTTATAGTACACATTTGATTAGAATACCGACCGTAATTTAGCGTGTCGTGATTTTATAAAAAAATATGAGGTATTTCCTATTATTTTATACTGCATTTGGCATATTATCGAGCATTTAGTATTTTTTTGATCTGCAAATTGCTTTAAATTAGCGGGCGTTAATTACGACCCTATTTATTATGATATCTATGCGTTATCCTCATGCCATAATAGTAGTTTCTCCACTACCATTAGTGAATGTAATAATTCCGAAATAATTTTTAATAATAGAGTGTAAAATTTCTTACTCTTGAGTTAGAATATTTATTCTGAAACACTTGCTTCTTATGTGTTTTGCATGTATTTTTATTCTACAGGGTGTTTCCAAATAAGTGCGAACGTTTTTAGGGGGAAATTCCTTGTCGAAAATTAAAGGGGGTCTTTCATGTAAACAAAAGCTCTTAAAAAGTTACACGCTTCCAAAAATGAGAAAACATTTTTTTCTTGAAATTGCTGAAGAGCTGAAGGAATTGCATGCAGAGATGTATTCTCAGCGCGTGATACCTCATCACACAATTTTTGCACATCTTGCAACACCCCTTACTTTTGAACCCCAGATTTTAAATTATATGATTCAAATTTAACAAGGTGAAATCACTTTGCCGATAGGCTGCTCAGATGGATACGGTTAGGCCGTGAGTAAGGTTCAATTAATGACTTTTCCTAGTTAATCAAATTTGGCCACTAAAAAAATTATACATTAATTAACTTGACTAGTTCCAGAGTTGGGCGCCAGACTTGCTAAAGACAAAAGTCAAAGATAAATAAAATTAAATAAATGTTACCTAGCTTGTATGGGAAGGCAAATAAATATGCAATAAATCAACTTAACAAATTTATTCCAGTTGGAATGAGAATTATTGAACAATGATATAAAAAAAAAATTAACAAATACTAGAAGAGTATTGAACTTCTCTTAAAAGAATGGAAAAATTACATGAAAAAAAAAAAAAAAAACAGTATTTTTGACTCTGATCAAAATTCGAACATTTACACCTATGATTCCTCCAGTTGTTGGTCACGAATATACCTTCGGAGACTTGAGCGAGATAGAGGAAGGCTAGTTTCTTGAAGCTGGTCCCAGCGGTTCTAGGAGGAACTTGGTTTCAGCGGTTACGATGAAGATGGTCTTGGGTGGTTCGATAGTTGATTTCAGACCCCCTTATCGGCGTGAATTTAGTTGATCTTCACGGACCAGTGCTGATATTGATGTGCTGTAAGACCTCCCAGGCTACTAGTCCTTCCGTCTCCGTAGATGGGTTCCCTCCGTGGTATATATCATGCGAAGAAGATGATAGGAATCAAAATATGTACAAAAAGGGGAGAACGAAGGATATCCTTTGAACCTCAAGTTTTATGTTTCAAATTTTAATCAAGAGTCAAAAGATAGATGCAAATAATAGCATACAATAAAAATCTCAGTCTATATAAAAGACTGGAAAGTTACAGTGAAAGAACAAAGATAATAAATAGCAATTCAATCTGCTATTCTGGAGTTAAATTTACAAGTTAATTTTAATAATAAAAAAAAATATTAAAAATGAACAAAATTTAAAAACCAAACAAAACAAACCTCACCCAAAACGTTATGTTCAAATTCAGTTAAATTTTGAAACAAGTAAGTTTTGATAAAGTGATTCTATATAATAAAATATAGTATTTTAAAGCAAAATACTATAAAATTGCCAGAGAAAAATCTACTATTTTGAAGCAAAATATTTAAAGGTTGCCAGTACAAAAATATACTATTTTAAAGCAAATGCCAAAGGAAAATATAGCGTTATAACCAAAATACTCTAGTAAGCTACAAAAAAAATATAGGGTTTCTGAACCAAGATAATAATCAGAGTAAAAGTATACTCTTCAGCCAAGATAAGAAGAGAGAGACAACACGTCTTTCAGTGAGCACGACTCTCTTAGATGGAGATAAAGTGAAATAATTCCTTTTATTGAAGAATTTCCAGAGATAAACCGAAGAGGGAGACCACACGTCTTTCAGTGGGCACGACTCTCTTAGATAAAGATAAAGTGAAATAATTCCTTTTATTGAAGAATTTCCAGAGATAAACCGAAGAGGGAGACCACACGTCTTTCAGTGGGCACGACTCTCTTAGATAAAGATAATGTTAAATAATTCTTTTGATTGAAGAATTTATAATAGATATAGAAATTTATTAAACGAAATCAACTTGCGTGAGGCATATATTGAATCGAATCGAGTGTTCTGAAGCCGTTAGGCCAGAGGTACAACTCTCTCCATAAGCAATTCTTTCTCAAGAGAAAAGAAAATTACTCTCATAAACATATAGTTATGAAATAAAGAAAATTGCTTACCAGAGAGCCGTTCTATTAGTCACTGTCCCAGAACAATCGAATTCGCCCTTCACTTCAATTGGAATCCTTGGAACAAACCGGTGGTCGTGTGAGGTAGGTAAGCTCTAGTCCATTAGAGATTACCAATTCACTGGTACCTAAAAAAATGCACAAGCGTAGAACTGATTTCCAATGAAAAAAATCAGTTGCCAATATTCGGAACAGATGTTACGTTAGCCACAATATGTAGTATGAATGATTTGTCAAAATGGCCGAAATATCTATATTTAACCTTCAAAAATTACCATGCGGTATATCCAAGAATTCTAATATTACAAGCCTAAGGAAAAAGAAGAAAATGCTAATCAGCTACAACATTAATTGAAAGATAAAGAGAATAAGATTACTCAATTAAACTCCAGCAGTGAAACTTATTTAATTTATAGACCATATATATCAAAGCCACTCACCCAGTCCACCTGCCTATCTCGACGTTCTATTCAAGAAAGAGATCGATTATTCCTTCGGTTCGAACAAATCACCAATTCTACCTGGGTTTTTTCACAAACTGTTCTTGGTTTTTATCTATTGAAAAACACTTGGAAAAAACACAGCTTGACGACATGAATACAACTGTCACGATAACAAAACTCGTCCAACTTGACAGAATACGAACTCATGATGATGGCGCTGTCCCATAGTTCACGATCGGCCGTGACTAATGACCCGTTCCACAAATTCGTAAGATAACCGGAATAGTTATGAGAAAGAGGGACTTTTCAAAAACAACTTGATTATGTATAAGGAAGTAACGAAAAATTCGTTACAATTTTTCTCATAACTATTCCGGTTATCTTACGGTGGAACGGGTCAGTAGTCACGGTCGATCGTGAACTATGGGACAGCGCCATCATTATCGTCTTTGAACTCGTGATCATGAGTTCGTATTCTGTCAAGTTGGACGAGTTTTGTTTTCGTGGCAATGTTGTCGAGCAGTTGTTCCTTTTTTATAAATGTTTTTCAATAGGAAAAAACCGAGAATGAAAAACAGGTGAACTGTGATTTCGTCGAACCGAAAGGATAATCGTTCTCTTTCTTGATTGGAACGTCGAGATAGGCAGGTGGACTGAGTGAATTGATTTTGGTATGTACGATCTATAAGTTAAATAAGTTTCACTGCTGGAGTTTAGTTGAGTAATATTATTCTCTTTATCTTTCAATTAATGTTGTAGCTGATTAGCATTTTCTTCTTTTTCCTTATGCTTGTAATATTAGAATTCTTGGATATACCGCATGGTAATTTTTGAAGGTTAAATATAGATATTTCGGCCATTTTGACAAATAATTCATAGTACATATTGTGGCTAACGTAACATCTGTTCCGAATATTGGGAACTGATTTTTTTTCATTGGAAATCAGTTCTACGCTTTTGCATTTTTTAGGTACCAAGTAATTGGTAATTTCGAATGGACTAGAGCTTACTTACCTCATACGACCCGTGGATTGTTCCAAGAATTCCGATTGAAGTGAAGGGCGTATTCGATTGTTCTGGGACAGTTTGGAGTGACTAATAGGACGGCTCTCTGGTAAGCAATTTTCTTTATTTCATAACTATATGTTTATGAGAGTAATTTTCTTTTCTCTTGAGAAAGAATTGCTTATGGAGAGAGTTGTACCTCTGGCCTAACGGTCTCAGAACACTCGATTCGATTCAATATATGCCTCAAGCGTAAAGTTGATTTCCGTTTAATACATTTCTTATATCTATTACTCCATTCAATTCCCAGTGTAGCTTATTTGATTTTTGATCGTTGCAGAGTCAATTCACTTCAGTTACTACCTTGTCGCCAAGAGCAGGGAGATTCACAAATTTTTTTGAGAATTACCTGTTTTATCGATTTGAAAAGGGAATTGCCGCCCTATTTCAAACTTATCTTTATCTAAGAGAGTTGTGCTCACTGAAAAACGTGAGGTCGCCCTCTTCAGTTATCTTTAAAAATTCTTCAATTAAAAGAATTATTTAACATTATCTTTTTCTAAGAGAGTTGTACCCACTGAAAGACGTGTGGTCTCCCTCTTCGGTTTATCTTTGGAAATTCTTCAATAAAAAGAATTATTTCACTTTATCTTTATCTAAGAGAGTCGTGCTCACTGAAAGACGTGTGTCTCTCTCTTCTTATCTTGGCTGAAGAGTATACTTTTACTCTGACTATTATCTTGGTTCAGAAACCCTATCTTTTTTGTAGCTTACTAGAGTATTTTGGTTATAACGCTATATTTCCCTTTGGCACTTGCTTTAAAATAGTATATTTTTGCACTGGCAACATTTAAATATTTTGCTTTGAAATAGTAGATTTTTTTCTCTGCCAATTTTATAGTGTTTTGCTTTAAAATACTATATTTTTTCTCTGGTAAAATTTCAAGGAAATTTTTATATTTCTTTTGGAATACCTTTCCTCATTAATTTTTTTTACCCTTCTGGTACATAGAATCACCTTATCAAAACTTACTTGTTTCAAAACTTAACTGAATTTGAACATAACGTTTTGGGTGAGGTTTGTTTTGTTTGGTTTTAAATTTTGTTCATTTTTAATATTTTTTTTAAATTATTAAAATTAACTTGTGAATTTAACTCCAGAATAGCAGATTGGATTGCTATTTATTATATTTGTTCTTTCACTGTAACTTTCTAGTCTTTCATATAGACTGAGATTTTTAATGTATGCTATCATTTGCATCTATCTTTTGACTCTCGATTAAAATTTGAAACATAAAACTTGAGGTTCAAAGGATATTCTTCGTTCTCCTTTTGTATCATTTGCATCTATCTTTTGACTCTCGATTAAAATTTGAAACATAAAACTTGAGGTTCAAAGGATATTCTAGTAATCTGGGAGGTCTTACAGCACATCCATATCAGCACTGGTCCGTGAAGATCAACTAAATTCACGCCGATAAGGGGGTCTAAAACCAAGTATAGAACCACCCACGACCATTTTCATCGTAACCGCTGAAACCAAGTTCCTCCTAGAACCGCTGAGACCAGCTTCAAGAAACTAGCCTTCATCTCTCTCACTCAAGAACTCCGAAGGTATATCCGTGGCACCAACAACTGGAGGAATCATAGTTGTAAATGTTCGGGTTTTGATCAGAGTCGAAAATACTGGTTTTTTATGTAATTTTTCAATTCTTTTTAAGAGAAGTTCAATACTCTTCTAATATTTGTTTCAATACTCTTCTAGTATTTGTTAACATTTGTTTATATATCTTGTCCAATCATTTTAATTCCATCTGGAATAAATTTGTTAAGTTGATTTATTGCATATTTATTTGCTAGGTAACATTTATTTAATTTTATTTATCTTTGACTTTTGTCTTTAGCAAGTCTGGCGCGCAACTCTAGAACTAGTCAAGTTAATTAATGTATAATTTTTTTAGTGGCCAAATTTGATTAACTAGGAAAAGTCATTAATTGAACCTTACTCACGGCCTAACCGTATCCATCTGAGCAGCCTATCGGCAAAGTGATTTCACCTTCTTAAATTTGAATCATATAATTTAAAATCTGGGGTTCAGAAGTAAGGGGTGTTGCACCTGAAAGAAGAGGTTCTCAATATGATTGAAGAACGTCCGGAATTAAGTACAAGACAAATTGCTAACACACTTAAAGTTAGCAATAAACTAATCTGGAAAATTTTAAAGGATCACCAATTGTATCCTTACCATATTCAACGAGTCCAGGCAGATTTTCCCCATCGAGTACACTTTTGTCAATGGAGTCTTCAAATGATTACCCAAAATGCTAAATTTTTAGAAAACGTAATATTCACTGACGAATCCAACTTTTCAAGGCAAGGGATTACACATTTCCATAACAATCATCTATGGGCCGAAGATAGCCCACATGCAATCCAAGAAGGTCGGTATCAATATGAATTTTCACTTAAAGTGTGGGTCGAAATTATTGGCGAAAATAATATTGGACCATGGACCGTATTTTCTACCGTTAAGGCTAACTGGAGCAACCTATGAAAAATTTCTCCAGGAGCAGCTTCCTATTTTACTTGAAAATATTCCACTAGCTATTCGACCACGAATGTGGTTTATGCACGATGGTGCGCCTGTCCATTTCAGCATAACTGCTCGTCACTACTTGGGCAGAGCAGAGGCAGAGCAGGACCTCAACCTTGGCCTCCCAGTTCTCCAGACTTAAACCCCTTGGACTTTTACATCTGGGGTCACCTGAAGTCCTTGGTTTATACGACCCCCATTGAATGTGTGACTGATTTAAGGAATCGCACCATTGCAGCCTGCGAGACAATCCAAAACACCGAAGATATTTAGGGGTCTAGGCGTTGACTTTTCAATTTTTTTTTCCGTATCGAAACGAAATTCCGTTTCCTAGACTAATTCGGCCGTTCTGAATTGCTCTATATTTTAGCGATCCCGAGTTAAAAAAACGAACTTCCGTTTTTTTCATAGTTTTTTGCATAAGTTTCCAGAATTTCACATCGATTTTCTTTGTTGTAATACACATAATTTTGTTTTGTTTGAATTTTTAATGCGATATTCTACATATTGAAACAAAACATGGTACTGGTACATGCCTACATTAAAAGTTAAAACAAGCGGAGTAATTTTAAAATACCACGATTGAAGTCACAAGTCGTGCAAACAAAACGTGACAGCCATCTACTAGATTTTTTAGATTCCATTTACAGAAGATCTGTTCATGCACAATGTTGTATTTTATTTTTTTATCGGGGAACTATTGCTTTTACGAACACAACACAGCAGTTAAAAAAGTTTTACAATGAATCGTCCTTTTCAAAACATATTTTTCAATTGAGAAATTTTGTTTGGTTAAAAAGTTCTAGTAAAAAATGGAATAGGGGTTGTATCTTTCACCCCTTCAAAAAATCACAACAAAATTAAAAAAATATTCATAGGTAGCCTTTTTATTGGTAGAAAATGCCCACAAAATGACATTTCTTCAACTCTTCAGCAATTTCAAGAAAAAAAATGTTTTTTTCATTTTTGGAAGCGTGTAACTTTTTAAGGAAAGGCCTAAGAGCTTTTGTTTACATGAAAGACCTCCTTTAATTTTTGACAAGGAATCACCCTCTAAAAACTTCCGCACTTATTTGGTAACACCCTGTACAACAGGGTACATAATGAATATTCCGTAATCGAACTAAACGACATAGATTGTCAAGGATTTCAGACAAGTTTTAATATAAAAAAATAATGAGTGAAAAATCGAGTGAATCGGATATGGAATTTAATAATACTCCACCTGAAATTACAAATTATGTAAATAATATAAGCGAGAACCTGTTGCCGCAAAAATGGAGACATGAATATGGAAAGTAGGTATAAGGAATTGGCAACAAGAAAAGAAAACGGATTCCTTTTTCGAAAATGGGCAAATATAAAGTAACTCTACACATGCACTCTGAATATAGGGAAAAACTTTTCTTACGTGTTTTTGCCTCCTGAACACGAATCCGGAAGAAAAATGATTCATTTTTCATCAACATGAAAAATAAGGCAAAGTTACTAAACTCCATCTGTCAAAATATGAAATTTATTTATTTGGAACTGTGTAAGGAAGATTTTTTCGAAAAAAACCACGATATTTTGTGCAAAGTTGTGCCGAAAATAAGTGATTTACGGTGTATTGTTTATGGTGGTAAAAAAGAGGAGGCATTTTGAGTGTGATTTTTGTGCGAGAAAACGGTGCTTGAAAATGAGGTTAATTTTTTTTTGAAGTTCTCAACTCTGGAACGGATTCGTATTCAGGAGGCAAAAACACGTAAGAAAAGTTTTTTCCCTATATTCAGAGTGCATGTGTAGAGTAACTTTATATTTACCCGAAAATGTTTTAATTGCATATTTTGGGTAATTTATTAAAAAAAAATGTAAATCTACGACTCTACGGAAAATATATTCATTTCTAAAAGCAACGTTAAATGTTAAACACGATATCGATATTTCAAGATACAAAAAATTAAAAACTTTGTTTAAACGCTCTTCTGAAAAGTATGTACTTAGCTAAGAAATCAAAAGTTTTTATAGAAGAAAATGTAAAGCAATTCTTAGAAAAGGCTCCGGATGAGATATATTTAGCCACAAAGGTAATAAAAATTACAATTTAAATAGCAATTTTAATAAAACGTTAATAATGTGAGGAATTAATGCACTGGATTGTCTACTGAAAATGCGAAAAAATACATAAAGAATGGTTATATAAGTCCCTTACCTCTTCTCTCTTCGATTTGCTGGAATGTCTTTGGGCTTTTTAAATGGCATTGATTTATTTGCGGACACACACTTTATTTGATTATTATTTGGAGTAGAATAAATGTGAGTGACAAACTGAGATGTTACTATTTTTGTTTTGTTTCCATGCGAAAACGAGGGCAACTATTATATTCCCTTCTACTGGCATAATTGATGTTGAAATTAACGATAAAAAGATACCTTCGGTACAGGAAACACCGATTCGTCTTAAAACCCAAATATTTATTCGGACAACTACATTAGCTAATGTGACAAACACAACATTCCATTGACAACTACCTATTGTTGCTCTGGAGTAAGATGCCTAAAAACCCTGGTGGATTCGATTTTGTTTAGAATTTTTGGGGGACAACAAATGAAAAACGTTAAATTCTGCATAGAACTTCATTAGTAGATGGCGCGGTTAAGGAATGTTTGTTGTTTGTGTCACGCAAAATGTCAAACTTCAAACCTATGAAATTTTCTTTTTCTGTCAACATTACTTCATGCAAAAAATTGTGAATTGATCGTTTACTAAGATTATCGTGCTACGAACAAGATCCCGCCCAGAACAGTTGGCGCGAAAATGAGATGAAATCCTCGAAACTTACTACAATGTTTACATCTGTCTGTCAAAAATCAGACTTTTCTTGAGGTCTACCTGGCGATTTTTTCAAAGTGATTTCTTCTCAAATGGCCTTTTTCGGATCATAGAAACTTCCACGAAGGAATGAGAAAAGGTAGGAGAGTGGACTGATGTCTCTAGATGATGAATTAACATGAAAATTGAGGGGATTGGAAAATGTCCCCGATGACATTGTTCCATTAAACTTTCTGGAACAAACTATTACCAAGCCATTCACTGTCCATCTCTGCCGGACTATTACCTCTCTAACAACCTTCTGACATGAACAAAATCAGAGAGTTCATTGTAGATATCATAAAATCTGTTGATGAAGTTGAGAAATCGATGAATCCTGGTGTGCGACAGTCTAGGCTTCTTCCAGCTATCTGAGAATGACTTCGCCGGAAAAGGAGAGTCCTACTAACAAAGATGAGGGGAGAAAAAATAATCAAAATGCTTTTATTTTATTTTTCAGTAACACCCCGCATGAGATAATCGGAGAAGGAGGGCGATCTAAACCAAGCAGTTATTCGGAAGAACAAGGCCCACTCCCAAGATCGATAAGGCTAATGACTATGATTAGGATGATTATCACTTTTTAATAAACACATGAATTTCAAAAGTAAGCGTGGACTTTTCATTCTATGAAGATATATTGATTTTGGCTAGTGAATTCCGAACCGTCCCATAGGATCCCATAGCTCTTTGGAAGAAAATATCCAGTATATCTGGAATTTTCCAATACTTTCAGTCAGAAGACTGTCATCTCATGGGAAAATTTTTATACAAAATATATATAATATAAAAAATAAATATAAAAGTAATCGTAAAATTATTTGACTTGCTAGTTACTAGATACATTACAATCACAAGTTGAAAAAAAATTATTCCAATGGGCAAAGGTTCAGAGAAGATTCAAATCAATTTATACATATACGAGTCATTTTACTAGTAGTGGAATAATATTAGATTTTAGCTTCAGAAAGTTAGGGGACTGCGGGAACTTTTTACTGTACATTATTGATGATGTAAGGAACAACATATAAAAAGTTACCAACCATAAAGTATGTGCCTAATTAATTATTTAACAAATAAGTTGCCAAATTACATTGTATATTGATTATTTAAAAAAAATGAATAAGTAATGGTGCCACTCGCAAAATGGAAAAATTGACATGAAAAAGGTAGATAACATTTTTCTTTAAAATAAAAACTGTAAGCTGCAGAATTTTTTCGGTAACGTGCGAAAAAAATGTGAGGCGGCGACTCTGAAGTGCAGGGCTGGAGGAGCACGTCGCCACGAGCTAAAATGGTCCAATAGTCTCAAAATGGCAGCTGTTGAAAAACTTCGCAATATTTCATTTCCATACCCAATATCGGCAAACTATAAGTCGTTTGATAAAGCTTCACTATCTCACAAATTTTACCCGAATTTTTTTTCTCTTAGATGTACACATAAATAACAAATAGGTAGCTGTAAATTATCATTCATGAAATCTACCTTTACGACTGGCCACGCCATCGTTTTTTCAATGTCATATTCTGGTTCAGCGACCTCAAAAACCCCTATAGCATCAATTTGGGTAAAATTTTCCTAACAAAATTGTTTTTCATTGTTTAAACAATTAATAAACAAGCAGGGCACGAATATAAGTTTGTAACTTTTTTCTGCAAGCAATTTCTAAGTAATATCAGAAGGTTTTAGGAAAATCCATGGAGTCCTCCAGGATTCCAAAATAATGCATGATTTTAAGCTATTTTTACTCCGCTATATGAAGGTAATTTGAGTTCTTGCGATAAGATAGTCGTGTTGTCTGCCAAAATAGTGAACACCTCTTAATTTGTCAAAAAGCTAAGAGGTTCTTTCACTCAGAAAGGATTTGAACCAATTGAAGCTTCGTCCTCTGAAGCTGTAGAGATGAAGCTTATGTAACAGTCAAAAAAAAGCTTTAGATATGTCGTAAAACACTTCCTCCTTCAGACTAGAATATAGATTTTTCAGAAAGCGAAAGAGATTGCATTGGTTTGAAAGCTCAATTAAGTAATTGTATGTAATTTACAGCACTTCATAAAATCATTATCCGCTCCATCATAAGATTTTTATCACGAACAAACAGGGACAGAAATACATAAGTACCAACTCAGTGGAGCTGTATCAATAGAAAATTAATCATACAAAATACATTGGTACGGTTCATAATTAGAATTATTTCGGAACCCTCTCGAAAATTCTATATAACACTCAGGGTTATTATATATATAATACTGACAATATATGATAACACTGACATAAGTACATGGAATAGTTTATTCTAAAATATGTTACATCGATCGATCAACCTCAAAATATTTCACAACGAATTGACATAACCTTAAAAGCGACAAAAGCACAATCACAGAACGGATCAGGAGACACAAATCACAAAAACACCCTGTGTGGTATGAAATTGCAGTTTATTGAATTATGACAAGAAACGACGTCGGCGCCATCTGAAACTATAGATAACTCCCTTTATCAAGTGGGCTGTTGTCCCCCAGTTTGTCCCAATATTTTACAGGTATAAGTGAATACACCATGTTTTTAGACATCTTACTCTGGAGAGTCTCAGAGTGTATACCGGGTGATTCTTCAAGATGACTCTTTTTTTTTTAAGAAAAACGAAATTTGGTTGGGGGTTGTGTATTATAGTTCAATTTACATTTTTTGACATATTTACTTGCTTTGCCGTACTTCCGGTTTGACCGGAAATGACCCTGAACTTTCGATTTTTAAATGGGACATCCTATATATTTTACTTATTTCGATCGAGAATGACATTCTAAATCCAACAACACCTCACTTGTCAATATTTGACAGATAAAGAAATTTTTATTCCAATTTTAATTTTTCGATCTAGAATGCCATGGATCGTGTAAATCGCTTCATTCTTGATCAAGTAACATGGGAAAAATACGACTTTGAGGCTTATGTCTTCACAGTCGTTTTGAGAATTATTTACTAGACGCAAATTAGTCCATTATGGTTCTAAATTTTCAAAATGACATCCTCCTTGATCACGGCAAAGTTCAACTTTTTCAATTGTTGCGCGCACCACATTGATAAGCTGTAACACGTAGCAAAGTGTTATGTATATAGAAAAATAAGATGGTTGTTAGAATAGTTTGATTTGAAATAATAGTTGTTGATTTTATAATGCTATTGAGAAATTTTATGGTTTAAAGGAAATAATAATCGGAATTTTATGGGATTATTGTATAAATAATAACACCTTGTATATGTTTGTGGATTCTTGAATAAAGTCATTTCTTCAAGATTCATTTGAAATAATATTATAAAAGTTGTTGAATTTATTGTAAGTGAAATATTTCTCTTCATAGTTACTGGAAGTCAACCATCAATCTTCAAAGGGAGATTGAAAAATAATCAATTATCGCTTTAGAGTTTAATCGTTTATTTAAGTCTGGAAGTTTGTTTATATATCTTCACACAGTTAAGTGTTATGGTCTAATTGCCGTTGTGCTGAAATAACAATAATTATTTGTGAAAGACTTCATCTAGAAAAATCACGCAATGATTAGTAGCCAATAGGATTTAAATATGCAAAAGTACCTCTTAAATAAAATACCAATAAGGGATTTTAAAATGGGGGCTACGCCTTGTCGCTAACTTGGAGCGAAAAAAAAATGAGATGAATAAAGAATTCGGTCTACGGGCTCCACCCGAACAGACGTGCTAGGCACGGGCGAAGTGGTTCGGTAGAAAATGTTTGGTAACAGATTCGGGTTTTTTTATACGACGGTGGGGAATAATATTTTGTTTAGAAAAATCGAATTAAACGGTTTTCTTCACATAAAGGATTCAATATAAGTTTGAACCAGAAAATGGTAGATCTCAGGTGAAAAACAACTACTTTCCTGGCAAATACCACGCAGAACGTTGAATGATATTCACCTGAAAATCCATGCATACTTCCATATAATATCAATGGACATTGAATGCAAATGTTTCTTTCTGATAAGCTCGATTATGTTTAATTTATGTCGTGTTCACCTAACAATCCGCATACCGGTTTCAGGCTTCTTGGCCCTCATCAGTACGGAGTAGTCAACCAGCCAAAGGTCCAAAGAACTCTGGCTGAAGTGAGATACAACGTAAACAAACCATCATCGAGCTTGTAACACCTATAGGTACGCCGGAAAAGATAAACTTTAACTGGCGGTACCTAGTGACAGAAAGAAACACTCCGAAAATCTCCCACCTCGATAGGTTTCTAAATAAAAGATTCCTTCTCAGTAGGAGTGGCAAGCCCGTCTAGCATATAGTGAAAGCATATAGTGAAAGATTTCTGGTTCAATTTTATATTGAATCCTTTATGTGAAGAAAACCGTTTAATTCGATTTTTCTATTCATTCCACTTCACATGGCACTTATCTTTCACTATATGCTATGGAAGATTGAACCATATCATGTAAGTAACAATAATTCATGGCCAAACTTTTTACACAATGAGTTTTATGCAGACTATTTTTACAATTTGAATTTTTCTTCATTTTTCAACATCCAATACACTCATTTTAGTAGAGGAGACCGTGGGAGATCGACCTTCACCGATCTGATAACTCGATGAGACATATTTTTTATCAAATATAATTCATAAACGAAATGCCTATAATTCCTTTAAAATTTTTTTAATTGAATTAATTTTAATCAATTTTCTTTCATCACCTTCACTCTTTTGATAACCGAATGAATTTCATCTCAACTGATAGTTTTTAACACACAGAATATGCCTAGGTAGGCTTGCCTACTTATTTCTGTGCATGGCTACCTGGCAAGCAGATGTGAACAGGTAAGTCAATATAGGTAACTACACCGATCTGTTAACCAATCGAAATTGATATCATAGGTAAGATAATTTAATTACAAAACCAATCGTATAGGCTTGCCTGCAAAAAATCGTACCTAAAATATTATTGCCAAGCTATGAAGTATTTGAATTTTAGCTATTTGATAGGTGCGAGAGAGAAAGTTGAGCGTCCGAGATCCGTGTGATAGAACAGGACACAACATAGCAGCTGCACACTACCTGACCGTTGAATGTATCCGAGTGCGCATGCTCGTGTACATGTGAGTGACAGTAACAGCATTTATTTACACTGGACATTAATTTTTAAAATTGCGCCCTGAAAACTGTGGTTGGCTTTTAGACGATGGTCATTTTAAACCAATTGGATTTGGGGACCAAACACCCTTAAAAATTGATGACATCGCACAAATCATGGATAATGGAGATGAAGAAGAATTATTAGAATCGGATGTTCATTATTCAGCTTCCGGTGAATAATAAAAATTATAATAAATATTTGAATTTAATTTTTTTATGTATTTTACATGCTTTGTAATAAACGCTTTCAACAACATAAATGTATTTAATTTTATTTTTCTATATTGATGATTTAAAAAAATTTATTATACTAAAATTTTAAAAGTAACACTTATTCTTTCCCGCTTTACGGCATTTATTTGGTTTTAAATAATAAATAAATCATTCTTTATTTAATTTTAAATAAAAAATATAATTTTTTTTATAATTTTAAAATTTTATAATTTAGCTTTAAAATAAAAAAAACATTGTTGAATTTATTTTTATTTTTTATTTATTAATATATCAAATTATTTATTTTTGATTATTTCATAGCTGTAAGTATATACAGTGTGAAATAATACAAAAATTGTGATCGAAATTAGAGTTATAATAAATTAGAATTTAAAATTACTGTCGAGTGTAAATAAATGTTGTCACTGTCACTCACATGTACACGAGCATGCGCACTCGGATACATTCAACGGTCAGGTAGCGTGCAGCTGCTATGTTGTGTCCTGTTCTATCACACGGACCTCGGACGCTGTACTTTCTCTCTCGCACCTATTAAATAGCTAAAATTCTAAAACTTTATAGCTTGGCAATAATATTTTATGTACGATATGTACGAACAATCAACGAAGATCATTAAATTACTTCAAAAAAATTATCAGAATGTCACCGCGCAACTCGATACCATCATTTTACACTTACCTAATTCATTTGCTTGTTTGTTTGGCGCCGACTCAAAATTAGTTACTTACATTACTTTAGGAGCTTAGTTATTGAGACTAAGAAGGTTTATATTATTTTTTACTTTTCAGTTCCGTATTTCGTCGGTTTAATTATATAATTTCCATGCTATACCTACATTTGTATTGAACCTTTCAACTTCATCTCAATTGGCTATGATATTTGATTTCTTCTATAGGTCTGGAATTATTTTTGAAACTGCAAAATCGGACGCAAAATATTTATTTTGATAATTTTTCTACAAAATAGTAGACATTTGGAACATGTACAGTTTTCTAACTCAATTCAAAAGAAATCCAACACCTATGACAGACTCAATTAATCTAATTGTTCAAAATGTCGCCCGTTCTTCAAGTGAGCCCAAACAAAAAAATCCATTGGCGTGAGGTCTGGTGACCTTGGTGGCCAACGAACTGGACCATGAGTACCAATCCAATGGTCTGTGAAAGTTCTAGTAAGATGTCCTTGGACTACGTTCAAATTTTTTTTTTTTTTTTTTTATGTTCTGGTTCCCACGAAAAGGGATATCCTGTAATGTTCAGAGAACATCGTGGGAACCTAGGGAAAGAAGGTAGGAGTTGGTGTTCTTCTTAAATTTCTGAAGGTTGTATGCCTCGGGGAACACCTCCCTAGGCAATGAGTTCCAAAGCCTCGCTGTTCGTTGGATGAACGAGTCTTTGGAAAGTGATGTTCTGCAGGTTTCCAAAGTGACCACGAAGGGGTGTGATGACTGAACTTGACGGGTTAATCTCGAAGAGACTGCCAAAGCAGGAACGATTGTTGATATTTCAGAAGAGCATCGCCCATGAAAATATCTATAAAATAGAGACAAATCGCCAACTTTTCTACGGTGTTCCAGACAAGTGAGCGAGTTTGTAAGCGAGGCATCACCGACGAGACGAATTGCCCTTTTTGGACAGAATCCAATAGCCTCAGGATATGTTTAGGTGCCGCACTCCAAATATGGGAACAGTATTCCAGGACAGGTCGGATCTGTGCCTTATAGATCATAAGCAGCTGACTGGGGGTGAAATAGCTCTTGGCATGAAACAGAAAACCAAGTTTTTGGGATGCACTTTTGGCAATGGACCTCACGTGATTTTCCCAGGAAAGGTTATTGCTGATAGTAATACCAAGCATCGATATGGATGGCTTCAGTGGTATGGTTACTCCTGACAAAGTTATGTTTTCTAGAGAAAAGACATGCTTGTGTTTTGTTTGCATTGAATTCTACCAAGTTATTAGATCCCAATTCGAGAATTGTTGCCAAGTCCATATTTATATTATTAACATTTCTTCCTCGTTCATTTCTGGTTTCACGGGCTGATATAGGGGCCCTGGAAGAGAAAGCGGTATGGAGGGTACTATCATCGGCAAAGCTGTGTACTGGACATGAAGTTGCTTTCAACCTGTTTGAGAGAAAACTAGCAAGCAGAGAACACAGCTGAGGGGGCAAGCCATAAGACGGAAGCTTGGCGAGGAGTCCCTGGTGCCAAACTCGATCGAACGCCTTGGAGATATCTAATGCCACAGCTAAAGTTTCTCCATGCTTTTCAATAGATAGCTGCCATATATGTGAGACGTAAGCGAGCAGGTCACCAGTTGATCTCTGATGGCGGAAGCCATATTGCCTATCGTTGACAATTCCTGAGTCTTCCAGATATTTCATGAGCTCGATGTTGATGGCTTTTTCCATGACCTTTGAAATAATAGATAGCAGTGCGATAGGTCTGTAGTTGCTAGGTAGGGCCTTTTGCCTTTTAGGGACTGGCTGTACTCTTGCAATTTTCCAATTGGACGGAAATACCCCAAATTGTAAGAGTGGTTGAACAACTTGCAAAGAACAGGTGTTAGTTCGGGGCACATTTCTTGAGAACAATCGGCGGGATTCCGTCAGATCCACAGGCTTTGTTGGTGTTGAGACCCAGCAAAATCTTTCTGATAGTACGTTGGCGAAAGGTGATCTCGGCATGTGACTGTCAATAGGTGTAATGTTCGGGGTTGTTTTCCCGATGAATCCAGAGTGGAATTTCCAGCAAATAGGTGCGCAAAGATATTGGCTTTTCCTGGGCAGTCGTTGCTAGTGTTCCATCTTCTTTGGTTAGGGGAGGAAATGAGCTGGAAGTGAAATTTCTTCCCACAGCTTTGGCGAAAGACCAAAATGAACGGGATCCGTTAGGACATTCAGCAAGTTTTGATCTTATTTTGGCTTTGTGGGCATCTTTTGAGCATTCTATTGTCTCTTTACATATGCCTCTAGCCTCGACATATGCTGCTCTGGTCTCAGGGCCCGGATTTTTAGCCATCGATGGTATGCTGCCTGTTTGGAAGCCACAGCTCTAGAGCAGTTTCTGTTAAACCAGGTCTTATCGGATGATGTTCTTCTTTCGGTATTCGGTATGTAAGTTTGCATCCCCAACATGATGATTTCAGAAATTGTCTCAGCACATCGTGTTGGATCTACTGAAGAGAAACAAACTTTCTTCCATGGAAACGCTGAGAAAAACATACGAAGACCTTCCCAGTCAGCCGAATTGTAATGCCACATGAGACGGGGTGGTATTGTGCAGCTCGATGGTAAATGGAAAGAGCATGTTGTGGAGATGAGGGTGTGGTCAGAGTTTCCAAGTGGGGCACAAACTTCTATTCTATACGGGTCAGGATTGGTGGTGAGGAAAAGATCTAGTGTATTGGCAGACTGGTTGTTGACATCAGGGATGCGGGTTGGTAGCTCGACCAGTTGTTCTAGACCATGAGTGATGGCGAAGGCCTCGGCTTGACGACCTGCATCATCTGTTTTGTTAGAGAATTTGAGCCAGGCAGCGTTATGTACATTAAAATCTCCCATGATTATGGTTTCAGCTGTTGGATGGTTCTCCTGAATGTAGTCCAGTTTGAGTGATAAAAACTCAAAGAGGTCGTTATATGAAGGTTCATTAGGTGATAGATAAAGGCAGCAGAGGAACTTAGTCAGTTTGGTATCAGATAGCTTGAACCACATCACATCAAAGTCTTTCGGTTCCAAACTCTCTTCACGCTGGCATGAAAGGTTAGCCTTGGCGTAAAGGCAAATTCCACCTTTGAACCTGAATCGAGAATGGAGTTCGTAACCAGGACAAAGCATATGGACCTTGTTGGTGGACGAGTTTACTTGTGTTTCTGTTAGAGCCAGAATATCCGGTTTTTCCGTCTGTAGGTGATGGTGGACGTCATTGATGTTCTTGTTGAGTCCGCGGATGTTGCAAAAATTAATTTTTAATGTTGAGTCCCCTCGAGTACCTCTCGCCCGGAAATCCGAATGGAGAGGTATTTTACTTCCGGAGTGTTTTACTCTAGGAGACTTCATCATTATTACTTGTTCATCATTATTACTATTACCTGAAAATAAAGAAGGAATTGGGGAAAAGGAAAGAGGGAGACCGGAAAGTATCGACCGAACACTGAAACATGGAATGGTCCATTTCACAGCACACAAAGTCGATATGGTGGTATTTCACCGGGCGATGAGACCATCTTCCACCTACGGTTATCCTTTTAGTCGCCTCTTACGACAGGCAGGATTTACCATGGGGCTATTCTAAAGCCGACCCCATATGGCGAATTATGTGGAGGTGCTCCATCTTGTTGGAAATACATAACGCGACGTGTCAATAACATTTTAGATTTCATCATTTAAAATAATTTGTAGGTACCGTTCACCTGTTGAAGCTCCATCAAAAATAGTTGGTCCCACTATTCTGGTTCCAAAAATTCCTAGCCAAACATTGAATCCGAATCTTTCCTGGTGTCTTCCTTCTCTGAACACATGCGGATTTTCTTGTGCCCAATAACGTAAATTATTTCTATTGAAATGACCATTGTTTGTAAAGCGCGATTCATCACTGTATAGAATATTGTAATGGAAATTTGGAATTTCTGTTTCTTTTCGTCTAACCGAGTTACATTTTTTAAAACACTCAAAATTACATACAAATTGAAATTTTTTTTACAATTTCAGACTATAAAGAATTTATGTATACATGCATATATCCACACACATGTACATAGAAAATGTAAATAAAAAACAATTCAAATATTCAAGGACAAGCTCAATTAAAACTATTTAAAACTAGCGAACATATCACAATAAACCTGTTCCCGAAACAATGAAGATTCTAGACAAATATATGACATGTATATACCAATATAGTCAATATTTTTGTAAAGCATTGTTCCTAATCAGCAATAATTGCTGGTACTGGAACATATATATTTTAAATTTAATGGCTTTTAACATATCGCATCACCTCCGCTTTGAACGAGGAGTAACTATCTTTATTTTTTATGGAGTTTGGCAGAAAGTTAAATGATTGGAGACATTTAGAGAAGGGATTATTTAAAGCAATGTTCGTTCTCACCTGGGGTAGATAAATTTGGTTTTGACTTCTAGTTTCATACGAATGTATCTCATTAACTATAAGATAAGATAAGATAAGATAATTTTAATTTCAAAGAATTGTGAATTACAGTTACATGTACATTAACAATTAAATGAATCTGACGTCAAACAGGTTAAAAGAGTTGAAACAACTACAATATAATATAATACAATAACATCAATAATGACAAATTACAAGTGAAAGTAAAAAAGGCATATTTATATAAAACTATCACTCTATATTCATGTTTGTATTGCATTTCTGTTGATTTTTTGTTATTTTATAAATAAATTTACATTGTTCTATTTGTAGAATTTTTTTCAGCGGCAAAATTTCAGTTTGATGGTAGATTAACTCTGTATTAGTTCTGAAATCATAGCCAAATAGAGTTTTTACTACCTTATTTTGTAGAATTTGGATTTTTTTGAATAATGTTTGAGAACATACCCCCCAGTTTGTTATCAGATAACGGAATATAGAAAGAAAATAAGCGTTATATATCATAATTTTATTTGGTACATTTAAGTAGCTCTGGCATCTATAAAGTGCTCCAATCATTGGTACAATTTTTTTGTCATGTGCTCTGCGTGTTTGTGCCAATTTAAGTTGTCATCAATTTCCAATCCCAGATATTTGGTATGATCGACCTTTTGAATTACTTGATCTCCAATTCTGATATCTGGGTCTCGACTTTGTTTATTTTTATTTTTGAAGAGCATATACACTGTTTTTTTTACATTTATTTGTAATTTATTTGCCAGGAGCCATTTAGCATATAGTTCTAGATCACTATTTACCAAGTCTTCCAGTTCACCCAGATTAGTTCCTTCATATACTAGAATGGTATCATCTGCGAATATGTAATAGCGAGCTTTAAGATTTGCTTTTTTGAGATTTAGGGTGTGTAACGAGTATAACAGTGGTCCAAGGACTGACCCTTGTGGGACTCCGCAGTTTATATACGCGATTTCACTATTAACTTCATTTAGAGATACATATTGTTGCCGATCCTTCAAATACGATTTTAATATACTTGCACTTTTTCCTCTTATACCTAAATGGTTCAATTTATCGACTAGAATTTCATGATCCACTACATCGAATGCCTTTTGTAAATCAATAAATATTGTTAGGACAAATTTTTTATCATCCATGTTAGTTATGACATGGTTTAGAAAGTCTATTGTATCACTTTGGGTGTTCGATTGTTTCTGAAAACCATATTGATACTTGTCTAATTCAACATATCTAGTAAGGAAGTTCATGATACGGTTTTTAAAGAGAATTTCCACAAATTTTGAAAGCGCACATACTACGGTAATGGGGCGATAATTTTCTGAATTATTTTTTGGTCCTGATTTATGGATAGGGGTAACCTTACCCATTTTTAGCTCCTTCGGAAACTCCCCTGTTTCAAACATTTTATTGACCAAGTCGACTAAGACTGGTATTATTGTCTCCTGCACTATTAATAAATCTTTTACAGAAATTGTATCATTACCTGGAGCAGAATTCTTATTCATTTCATCCAAAACTTCTCTTACTTCTTTTATGTTAGTATCATATAGGTACAAAGAGTTTTTTATATTAATTTCATCGAAATAATGTGAAGGTGGGTTACTTATGAGTTTTGCATTGATTTTATTGACTATTGATTGACCTATATCACAGAAATATTCGTTAAATTTTTTACAATTTCTAATTTATCAGTTATTAATTTTTTATATTTTTTCATTTTTATTTTTATTAATTATTTTTTTTTGTTTTCCATTTATTTCATTTCTTTTTATTTCTGAAGTCCCATAAGATTTTTATTTCTGAAGTCCCATAAGATATTTGAATGAACGATACCGGTGTTTTTTCAAATTTTTTCTTGCTGTTTCGCTAGGTACCAATCAATCAATCAATATATACTTTATTGTATTCATGAAGAAATCATGGTTACAAAGCAATACAATGTAAGGATAAAATTACAATAAAAATCAGTATAAACATATAAAGTAAAAAAATAAAACACTTTAAACGAGTAGAGACAATTAATTACAAAACATTTAAGTATAATATATCACTAAAATATTGCGTCAATAAATCATGTTCACAAAGGATAAAGTTACAATAAAATTAGTATAAACATCTAAGGTAAAAAATTCAAACGAATAGAGACAATTAATTACAAAAAATGTAGGTATATATCACTAAATTATTGAGTCAATAAAAAACTCATCCAAACTATAATAGGTTCTTTCCATTAATTTATATTTTAGCTCTTTTCTGAATTTAGTTGGTGGTTCAATTTCTTTTAAGTCATTGGGAAGATGATTGTAGATTTTGCAACCATTGTAAATAAATGAGTCTTTTATGAGACTTGAGGTGGGTAGCAGAAGTTTTACATCTCTGTTTTGTCGAGTGTTGTGTGTAGAGGAGTGAGAGCCAAACTTAGTTTTATGTTTTTTTATTATTGATGCTGTTTCCAAGATATACAGGGCAATTACTGTTAATATTTTATGGGATTTGAACAACTCTTTGCAAGAATCTCGAGGTTTAGCTTTGCACAAGTATCTTAAGGCTCGTTTCTGTAGGATGAGTACACTGTTCAATAAGTAGTTGTTGCAACTTCCCCAAAATGCAATGCCGTAGCGGACATGTGATTCGACGAGGGAGTGATAAACCATCTTTACAGCTGAGAAATTTAATTCTTGTGAAGTAAGCTTCACTGCATAACACCCAGAAGAGAGTTTTTTTCTCAGTGCGATCACATGATCAACAAATTTTAATTTACTATCTATGTGAAGACCCAAATATTTTGTGTTGTTTTTATTTTCAATGATTCCTGATTCTAGGTCTATGTCATCAAGCTCACATTTAAACGTAAGCAGATTTGTTTTATTGATGTTGAATGATAGTTTATTGGAGTCACACCAGTTTGTTACCTTAGTTAAATCTTCGTTAACTGCTTTGTTTAATTCGTCAGTATTTTTGTTGTACCATGTAATAGCAGTGTCATCAGCAAATAATGTGAACTTACCTGAGATATTGATGTTAGTTATATCATTAATATATAGTAAAAATAGAACTGGTCCAAGGACTGAGCCCTGAGGAACCCCAAATTGTATCTGTCCCAATGAAGAATGTACATTAGTCTTGACAATTTGCTCTCTACCGTGTAAATATGATTCTATCCATTTGTAAGACAGACCCCTGAAACCATAGTACTGAATCTTTTGCAGCAATGTTCCGTGATCAACGCATCAAAGGCTTTCGACGGGTCACAGAACACTGTTCACACAGCCTCACCATCGTTGATTACAGTATATATATTGAATAAGAGATCGAAGATAGCATCATCTGAGTTTTTATTGGATTGAAATCCAAACTGGGTATCACTTAAAATTTTATGTTTAGAGAGAAAACTCAATATTCTCATTTTTACCAATTTTTCTATTAATTTCGCTAAAGTTGGAATTAGTGCTATCGGTCGATAATTAGAGGGATTATCAGTATCACCACCCTTGTGCAGTGGAATAATAATGGAAGTTTTAAGTTGGTCAGGAAATATCCCTGTTTGAAATGATTGGTTTATTAATTGTACTACAACTGCCAGTGCTTCATTTGGTAGATTTTCTATTATACGTATCGATATGCCGTCAATTCCAGAGGATTTTTTAGTTTTAATTTCAGAAATAACTAGTTTCAATTCATAATGGTCAGTATCATGAAGTACAAATGAATCATTTATTCTGTAGCGTTCCATATTCGATCTGCTAATGATGTATTTGGATCAATTTCAACCGCTGCTAGAACAGTGATCCCCGTAACTTCGCTTACAATAACATGGTCCCCACTATGATTATTCCGTTCTTTCCTGAACTGTGACTCCAATATTGCAAAATAGTTTCTACTATTAGGTTGCGGACGGTTAGGATATCCCTCCTGGTACAGACGCAAGGCTAAACAGGAATTTCTCCTTGCTTCTCCATAAATCAACAGCATATCAACTTTTTCAGTTTGGGTAAATCGGTAGTATTTGTTCATTTGACAAATGATTATCTTAGAAATTTCAGAACATTCGAAATGTCAACAATTTGGCGTAAACACAACGACAGAACAATTCAACAAATTTAATTCCATAGCCAACTAACATGAAGTTGAAAGGTTCAATACAAATGTAGGTATAGCATGGAAATTATCTTCATAAAAAATGAATATGAAACAAAAATATGGAGGTTTTTTCATGTTTTGTATTTCAATATGTATTGGAGTTTCTAACCAACTTTAAAAATTCCTATGTTAGCATTTAAAAGAAATGAGTGTATTGATGTTGAAAAATGAAGAAAAACTAAAATTGTAAAAATAGTTAGTCTGCATAAAACTTATTGTGTAAAAAGTTTGGCCATGAATTATTGTTTTCTACATGATATTGTTCAATCTTCCATTTATAAAAATGTTCCGTTACGAGGGGAATACAAAAAGTATTTTTTTATAAAATCTCAATTAAATCAGCAGATTGTGAATTGGAAGTATGATTGTGATATATCATTGGAAAGATAATTCTATATGGAATCGTAATTTTCGAAAAAAATATATACTTTCCATTTGAAATATAAAAATTGGATGCTCTTCCGGTCAAACCGGAAGTGTCATATTTGGTTTGATACTTGCTAAATGGTACATTCATAATATCAAATCGAAGTACCGAATTTGAAATATCCATATAAAATAACAACGAAGATACAGTGGGGTAAATTGGTTCCGGGTCATATTGAAAGTAGTAGGATGGTTGAAGTATTTTCACATATCATTTACATAATTTTCATTCTGTTAAATCACTTGACAAATGTTCATCTACCGAATAAAAGCTGTGTTTCAGTAGAAGCTGTTTGACAGCTTGTTTGAATTCAAATGAGCTGAGCTTTTTGAATGATTCAGGCAATTTGTTATAAATATTTAGATTAATTGAGTTTTTTTATGAGTATTGAGATGAAATCTAGGATTGATGAGCTGGGAGTTGTTTCTGGTGGGATATTTATTATAATCCCGTTACGACACGCGAAAAAATATCTCGTTATATCTGCGACACTCAGTATATATTATTCTCCTTTTCATGATAAGATATCGTTTCTTCGGTTGAAGACCTAACGAGGTCATCAGAGTCAGAAGTTACAGAACAAACAAAACAGTTCGTATTTCGTGTTTGCCTGCTAAAGCTGCTGTACATATAATCGTGTTCAGAATAAAATCGAGATCACACCGAAAAATCGAAAGTGCGGAATAATCAAACTCCCCGCGGCAGTAACATTACATCGAAATATGCTGTACATAGACGAAGAGAAAGTCCTCAGTTTGATACACTGGGACAAAACTTTCCAAGCTGTGGAAGTGGCTATGAAAGGGGTGACGGAAGGTAAGGTGGTGCAGACTGCTCGTTCTAAAACGCAAGTTTTGAACAAACCGGACCTTCTGGGGACGATGCCTGGATATTTGGAAGACGAGGAGTTCGGGGCATTGGCATGTAAGATGGTTACTTATTTCCCGAGCAATTCGGAAAAGGAGCCACCGTTGCCATCAATTTACGCAAATATCGTGCTTTTTGATGAGAACACCGGCTTGATGAAAGCGGTAAGTTTTTATGATACATTTTCCATCTTCCGGGTCATCATGCGCGGTTATTTTGAAAAAAATAAATTATTATTGACAATATTCATAAGATTTGGATTTTGGAATTGGATATAATAATAATAATAATAAATGATTTATTCACACTCATTTTTACAATAATTTACAGAATATAAAGTAAAATAAAATAGGTATATGAATAAATAGACAGCACCTACGAGATGCATATATATATCGAGATATGCATGCATCTGTATGCAGGTTTCGTTGGTTAACACGAACGTTAGCAAGTATATATAAATCATCATAAAATACAAAATACAGGTAGATCTAAGTAGTATGAAATACGATTCGATAATATAAAATTACATATAAATATAGTTAAGTTAAATTAAAAGCCTATAATAGCACATAAATATAATATTATAATAAAAGTAAGATTGGTATGTAAACTGTGAGATTGGTATATAAGAAAATTTAAAGAACAAGAACAGAAGAAAAAGCTACAAATTTCAAATTCCAAGAACTGAGCAAATATAAAGTGGTGGTGAATCATAAATAAATTTTTTTAGGGACTTTTTAAAACGATGAATTGTTGGTTCGTTTTTTATTTTTTCTGGAATGTTGTTAAAGGCTTTTGGTCCCAGATACTGATAGCTGCATTGTCCAATTGACTTATTCATAAGCGGGAGAATGAATTTGTTCCTTTTTCGTGTCTCATATTTGTGGGAGTGAGTGATCAGCTCCATTGAGTGTGAGTACTGTGTTGTCGCTAGTTTGAGGAAATATAGTTCTCTTAGATCGAAAACGTTTGCCAGTTTGTATAGTGCTTCGGTCGGGTAGCGGTTATTTTTGTTGAACATTATTTTAAAAAATCTCCTTTGAATAATTTCTAAAGGTTTCAAGCATGTTTTGTATACACCACCCCATCCGATGATGCCGTAGTTCAAGTGAGATTCGGTTAAGCTATGGTAAAGGATTTTTTTTTGTTTAGGGTCTAGTATAGATGACACTTGTTTGTACTTAAAAAGTACTCTTCGGAGTTTTTTGAGTAGATAATCCACGTGGACGTCCCATCTAAGGTGACTGTCTATCATTATTCCCAAGTATTTGACGCTCTTTGGTTGTAAGATCTCAAAGTCATCTCCTATTGAAATTTTTTTGAACCTTGGGAGATTCACGGACAGACTACAAAAGGGTAGGTAAAGCGTTTTTTTGGCATTAATAGATAATTTCCTGTTATCAAACCACTTTTTTATTTGGATAAGATCGTTTTCAGCTTTATTTTTCAGGTCACTCCAGTTGTCATCTTCGTAATATATAACAGTATCATCTGCGAAGCTGGTTATGCTACCTTGTGTATCTGCAGAGAATAGATTATTCAAATAAACATTAAAAAGTAGAGGTCCCAAGACCGTTCCTTGGGGTACACCGCATACTATTATCCGCTTTCTACTAACTATGGTGTTGATTTTTGTTTGTTGTTCTCTGCCGGTTAGATATGACTTGAAAAGGTCCTGTGCTGTGCCTCGTATTCTAGATCATCTAGGCTATTTAAGAGAATAGTATGGTCAACAGTATCAAAAGCCTTTGTTAGATCTAGGAAAATTGCCATGGACGGTTTTTTATTATCTATGGCTTTATATATTTTTCCTGTGAGTTCCTTTATTGCATCATGTGTGGACTTTCTTTCTCTAAAGCCATATTGTGCTTCTGATAGTAATTTGTTTTTATTTAGACAACTATTGAGCCTTCTTTTGATTATCTTTTCTAGGATCTTGCTTAGGTTAGAGATAAGAGCGATTGGTCTATGATTTGAGACTTCGGTTTTGTCACCATTTTTGTAGACAGGTATGACAGTGGATAGTTTGAATGCAGCAGGAAAGTACCCCCTTGAAAATGATTTATTAATTATGCAAGTTAGTGGTTCAGCTATATATTTTGAAATTATTTTCAGCGTCTCTGATTTGTAACCGTCGGGTCCCGGCGATTTTTTGTTTTTTAATTGTGAGATAGTACTCATTACCTCGCTCGGGTCACTTGGAAAGAGGAATAGTGTGTTGGCCGATTTATTCCTTATTTCTTTATAGTTTTTATGTTGTTTAATTTTATTTGCTAATTTATTTCCTATGTTGGTGTAAAAAGAATGGAATTCTTCAGAAATTTCTTTTGGATCATGGGTAACATTTCCGTTCTCGGTTTGTATTGATGCTATTCCACTAGATCTTTTGGGTGTTGTTAATTCGTTAACTACTTCCCACATTTGCTTTGAGCTGGTCTTTTCTTCTATTTTACGTTTGTAATAACTCACTTTACTTTCTTTAATTAATTTTTCCAGTACTTTTTTACAGGCGTTGTATTCTCTTTTATGGTTCCCAGGATTTTTTTCAATTCATGAAACATTTCATTTTTTTTATTTATACATCTCAGCAATGATCCGGTTACCCATTTTTCCTTTTAATATCTCTGTTTTTATCCTTACCTTTGTTGTGGATCTATATATAGCGTTGTCGATTATTTCGATAAATTTAGATACGGATCTATCCAAATCGTCAATTCCATAGAATTTTTCCCAATCTATATGTTCCATATTTTTCAACAGTGTTTTTTCGTTTATTTGTTTAAAGAATTTTGTGCTTTGGTCCTCTTGTGTTTTTGTTTGTTCATTTGTAAATATTATTTGTAGAAATGTAGTGTAATGGTCTGTAATACAGGTTTCTATTGTCATTGGAATTAATGAGTCAATGTTTTCACTTTTTGAATTAATGAATATGTGGTCCAGACACGTACCTGAATCTGGTCTAGTAGGTGTATTTATTGCTGAGATGTATCCATGTTCTTCTAGTGTGTTCAGGTATGTTTGGGAATCTTCTGTAGTTCCGATTAAATCTATATTTATGTCACCAATAAACACGCTATAAGTAAATTTTTTTGATTGGTTATTCATTATATTGCTCAGTTCTTCTAGGAAGGGTTCAATTTGTCGGTTTGACGGTGATCTGTAGAGTGCATTTATGACAATAATTTCCTCGTTAATTATAGCTTGTAACTGTAGCAAATAAGTGCCATTAAGTGTGAGTGGTAGAGATTTGACTTTATGAAAAGTACCACTCCATCATTTTTATTTAAATTACCAAAGTTATAGAGGGTTATATATCCTTTTATGTTGTATACTCCTATGTCATCTATAATTCGAGTTTCAGTGAGTACTATGCAGTCTATTGTTGTATCTAGTTCTTCTAAAAATATTGTAAATTCATCAAGTTTTTTCATCAGTGTTTATATATCTATTTTATTACTTTAGAGTAAAATTGTCTAATTTTTTTATACTAAAATCCCTTATATACGGATCCATTATGATTATATTTGTTAACTGAAAGTACTATTTTTAGTGATTACATAGATATGAGAGAGTGTACTGAACAGTATTCTAATGAAAAGGTATTAACATTAACATATATACAAATGTGTTATGTGTTATGGAATGAATATATTCGCTTTCGTGTTTTAATCAGATAATTAGACCGCAAATCGCACTCAGTTTAATTTCCAGGCAAAATGCTTTTTCGAAAATTTGAAAAATGTGTTTGATAGTTCAATAGTCATAAGACAATCGTTCAGCCACACTTCTGAAATCTGAATAAATTGTCTCAACTCCAAAATCATTTTGAAGTGCGGAATATTATGCTTAATGTTTTAAATTTGCAATCTATTTCCCAAAGACTGTTTTATTTCACCATGATATTAATATACAAAATACTGAACAATTTAGGGCCATGTTATTTTAAACAGTACATTGTCTTCAATCATGACCTTCACCACCACTTCACTCGAAATCAAGGCCGTACCCAGAGAAAAATTTCGGGGGGGGCTTTGGTTCTAAAGTAAATAATGCAATACATTTTGCCAAATTTTATTACACACATATTTTTTTATTCCAGATATATTTTACAGATTTCGGTGGGGGGGGTTTAACATCCCTAGCCTCCCCCTTGGGTAATAATAATTTATATATTAACAAAACAAATCACAAAAACACCGTGAACTCTTTGATTTTCAAAGGTTTTGATCAGTTCAATAAATTACCAAATGTAATTACAAGTAGCCCATCTCTGAACAGTTTAAAAAATGAACTAAAGAAATTTGTTTCAAATGCACAAATATGATATTTATTATTTAGAACATTTCAGTACTTGTACGCTCATATGATGATAAACTTTTTAATGTATTTTATTTAATGTTTGTTATATATTTTATTGTATATTTTTTCAATATGTACCACATACTTCTTACTTTATAGTTTCTAGCTTTTTTGGTACCTTTTAAATAAAGATTATCTATCATAGTATTTTCAAACTTATAAATTGAACCTAAGAATTCAACCCAGTTGTTATGAAAATGATATATTTTCCCTGAATTTATAAAAAATATCCAAGTATCGGGTGAATCACCCCTTATCATCGTTATTATTGCCTATAGAAAAAAAAGTTAAAAGTAAGAGTTGTGTGGTTATGACTGAATTTTGATAAAATGCTATCAAATATACAGTAGCGTGCAGATTTCATGGAATAAAAAAATATTTTTTAAAAATGGGAAATTGAATTTTTGGAATATATTTTTTTCCTGAATTCAAAAATATACCAAATCTTACCCCTATCTCATACCGTTTTTGAATTATTAAACGTCGAATAACTGTAAATACCTATCCTATGAAAGTTAACTTTTTAAAGTGGGTAAGCTATGAAAATTACAACTATATTAGGTTTGTTTAGTGACATTTCTTTAATGGAATAATCAAAATGGTTTACAGTTAGGAAGAAAAATTTCAAAAAAAATAAACAAAAATAAACGTACACAAAAAGTGCATATTGGGTGATGTATCTATCAATTAGGTGAATAAGTGAAAAATGGTGAGCTGTTTGGAAGGTTGTTTATATATTCCAATGTGTAACACTCGAAAACTCTCATTCGGACTTTTTACCTATAAGACATGGTGTTCCCCAGGGCTCTGTTTTGGGACCGTTACTTTTTGTTATATATATAAACGACCTATGTTCATTCCTACATCCCAATAGATGCATTTTATTTGCCGATGACACATCACTTATTTGTTCAGATGGAAACTATGATAATCTAATTCTATCATCAGCCAACATTGAAAGAGACACTAATAGCTGGCTCTCCTCTAACAAACTTAAACTCAATCAAACAAAATCGCAAAGAATAACCTTTTCATCTAATGCAAATTATCAAGCAGGACAAACTGCCACTTTATTAGGCATCAATTTTGACAATAAACTAACATGGCATTACCATACTGACCTCCTCAATAGAAAATTGGCCGGTACAATATTCCATTCGTCAATTAAAACATATAGCCAGCATCACCACCTGAATTTTTTATAATCATACCAATAAAGGAATCAGGTACTTTTCACTTTTCCACTCACAACTCAGTTATGGAGTAATATTATGGGGAAATTCATCTGGTGCAGCTAATATTTTCAAGAAACAAAAAAAGGTAATCAGGATCATAGCTAACGCAAGCTATATTGAACACTGTCGCCCAATTTTCATCAGTTTTGGAATTATGAATCTGCCCTGCTTATACATATATAGTACCCTACTTGAAATCCATGGAAATATAAAAAATTTCACAATGCAATCGGATGTACATAATTACTCGACAAGATCTGCTAACCTGATAAGAACACCCAGATTTCGTTTGACAAAATCGTCCAAAAACTCTCTGGATATCAGACTGTATAACATCCTACCTGAAAATTGGAAAACCCTCCAGTCTCACACATTCAAATCCACAGTAAAAGAATATCTATTATACCACTGCTTTTACTCTATAGAGGAATATTTGGAAACTCCATTTGCCTCCCCATGTCTTTTCTCGCCACACTTAACTATATGATTTTATTACGTTCTCTTTCACTTGAGTGATTGTTTTAATGATTTAATTTATGATTGTTTTAATGTTCTAACTTATGTGTGTCCTTGATTTAGTAAATCTAAGTACCTCTGTGTCAGTAACAATGTTTTATTATTTTATATACTGATGTTTTATAATTTCTATAATTTTGACAATTATCTGACCTGCTACAAACACTTGTAAAAATGTGTAACGTTGTCAATAAATCTATCTATCTATATATATATATATATATATATATATATATATATATATATATATATATATATATATATATGTATATAATTGTAGGGGACCTAAGACACTTGTGGTACACCATTGATAATTGGAAGCGTCTTGCTCAGACTGTCCCTGGAGAATACACTCTGTGTTCTGTCCGATAGATATGATGATAGTAGTGTTTGTATTTTGCATCTGTCCATAATGTTCCATTTTATTCAATAGAATATCCTTGGAAGCAGAGTCGAAGGCTTTACTGAGATCTAAAAGATTCCTATTGTGGACTATTTGTTTTCAAAACCCTCTTGGATGTAGAAGACTAGTTTAAGCGAAGTGCTTTTGTTTTTCCTAAAGCCAAATTGTGCTCTGTAAATAGTTCGTGTGTTTCTAGAAAATTTGCTATTCTGATGGCAATAACTTTTCCTACAATGTTTGCTAAGATAGGAATTAGGGCAATTGGGCGATAATTAGAAATTATTTATGAATCCCCTAAACAATAGTATATTAAAGTATAAGTGGATAAAAAGGGCTTTAAAACACGCGCGATTTTTCGAGCACGACGGCGCAGCCGGAGTGCTCGAAATAGAGCAAGTGTTTTTAAGACCAGTTATCCACGAATACTTTACGTTATTTTTTTTTATTGGTGCACTTTGAAATCATATATACTGGTATTATTACTACAAAAAATAGAAATAAGAACTAATAATGCAAGAAGGTTGAATTCGTGATGTGATATCAGTATACCTTTCGTTGTCATGGAAATGAGAAAAACATTCATTTGCAATTTGTTACCAAAGATCAATATTTGTTGTCACCAGAGCTCAAAAATGAATGATTCTAATATCGATTTTTTTAATAGTGAGGCAGAATCGCGGTTAATACCGCGAAAATCCAGTGATATATATAAAAAAGAATATGAAAAGTTCATCAAATGGATGGAGGAGCACATATAAATGAACGAATTGTTAGTAATATTTTATCTGACGTTACAAGGTACTCCTGTCAGATCAATAATCAAAAATTTGTCATTTAGACTTCACGTTTCTCGATTTGTTGATGTTGTCATGGTTACCTTTAAAAAACGCGCGTTTTTTAAAGTTCGATTTAAACACGCTGATGCGTGCTTTAAATGGGTAAAAAGGGGCACCAATAAAAAAAAACATATTATAGTTGTCATTTTCATAGCTTACTTTAAAAATTACTTTCATTGACTTGCAATATGTCACTTGAAAGCCCTTGAAAAACTGTATCCAAAACAGTCAACAATATTTCTCCAACTGAAATTTGTCAAAAATAAAGAAATGTCAAAGTTAAAAACTCTGCCATTCAATCATTCAAAATCTATCCGATGGATTAAAAGTAAATTCGGTAGGGAGCAACACAACAAAAAAATTGGCACGTCTGTAGACCCCTTTGAGACTAAAAAGTTTCCTTTTATTTTTTGCTTTCCAGCTTATTTTATCGTCGGTTTCATTTTTTATTAAAAAGTTTTTTTGCTACATTTTTTGGTGATTTTGGCCTTGATGGAGAATACAATTGTATTTTGAGAGGAATAATTCCAGGAAAAAGACTTAGTAATCTTGCAATCTTCTTAATTGAATGGGGAATCAGTTATATTTTGATTAAAAAGTTGATGATGACTGTACTGCCTCAAAAATTTGAGTCTATTTAATAGGTTGATAATTAGTTCTTAACAGTTCGGAAAATCAAAGAACGCGATTGTGAATTGATTAAAATAAATTTCATATAGTGTCAAGTTGAAATTTGATGATTTTCCATATTTTTTAGATAGTAGCTGGTACTGAAATAACGAAATGGAGGACAGCGGCAGCTTCTGCTGTTGCTACTAAGCACGTACACGCAGAGAAGCTGAAAACTAGCAGAATCCTCGCTATCATTGGGGCTGGAGAGCAAGGAAAAATACACGCTGAGTGTTTCAAGCATTTCTTCAATTTCCAGGAGGCAAGTATACGTATATTTTTGTAGAATTGAAAGACAGTTTATTGAAAAATAAATAGAAATTATAAAAAAATTTGTACTTTTATAGAAATGCACTAAAAAGGAAAAAATAATTTCTTTAATTGTTTGATCTGTGAGTAGCAGATTCAAAATCTTGCCGCGCAAGAATACCTATTTTATATTCGCGGCAAGCTTTTGAATCCGCTACTCACACCATAACCTAGGTCAAACAATTAAGAGAGAGAGAGAGAGAGAGTATACTTTATTGTCATAAGAGTAATCTTGTGGACAAAGTTTCACTTAATCTTAATCTATAAGGCACTTTATATGTAAAAATAAAATGCATTTAAAACAATCAATTTTCACTTAATACATGAAGTCAGTTTGTATATATAAAAACATATAAGTCGTACAAAATACTAGTAAAAAATAAACAAGTTTGTCTTAACCCATAACATAAATTCATATAAATATAAAAATAAATAAAATATATAAGTCACAATGAAATATACCCCAAATAAAATTTAAAATCACAGTATTGATTGGTTATTTAAAAATTATCATTATAAAATTCTTGTATATTATAGTATGGTCTATCACTTAAAAACATTTCACAGCCTTCCTGAAGCATTGTAAAGATTTTATTTCTGTTACATTCTTTGGCAAATGGTTGAACATTTTACAACCATTATAGATAATGGAATCCTTTATGACTGATGTCATTGGTATTGGCAACTTAATGTTGTTGGATTGCCTTGTCACATAATGGGTTGGTAAGGATTGAAATTTGTTCAAATATTTTTTAATTAAACACACTGTTTCCATTATAAAGATAGAAATCACTGTTAGAATTCCATGAGTGGTAAAGAGTAATCTACAAGAAGGAAGTTATGTTTTCCTTTTTAGTGCATTTGTATAGTAGCTTATTTTTTTTTTTTTTTATAATTTTTATTCCATTTTTTTGTCATTTATAAAATCAGTCATCTTATTGAATTCTGACAAAAATTGACAATCTTCGACCCCAAAAACCCACATTTTGAATGGAATTAGGCCATAATAACAAAACACGTCGCCATCTTGAATTCACGAATTTTGACAAAAACATATTGATGTCCGATCCCAAAAATCCCCACACACCAACTTTGAATGGAATCGGGCTATAATCACAAAACTCGTCGCCATATTGGAGCCATCTTAAATTTAGGAATTTTGATCTCTTTCCCCGAAAACCTCCACATACCAATTTTGAATAGAATCGAACCATAAACACAAAACTCATCCGCCATCTTGGAGCCGCCATCTTGAATTCGTGGGTTTTGACAAAAACTTCATGATCTTTGACCCCAAAAATCCCCAAATACCAATTTTTATTAGAATCGGGCTATAACCACAAATTTTGTCGCCATATTGGAGCCATCTTGAATTTATGAATTTCGTGATCTTTCTCCCCGAAAACCTCCACATACCAATTTTGAATAAATCGAACCATAAACACAAAACTCATCCGCCATATTGAAGCCGCCATTTTGTGTTTTCTCTAAAAAAAATTCCATAATGCATTGTCACCTTTTTAATCTGACAACTAGAAGTGGGTCAAAATTCACTTACAAGATTTGTACTAAGCATTACATACATACATACATACATATGTATATACAAACATTCATACAAAGAAGTTAAATAAAAGCTTGTAAAAAACCCGCTGTTTCATATTTTTGATATTCTGGTTTGTACGAAGGCGTAGAACAAAATATTTTTCAAATATAATTGGAATTGTTACTTTGAACTTACAATTCTCACTTTGAAGTGACATTTGTCATTTTGAAGTGACAATTGTCACTTCGAAGTGACAATTGTCACTTTCAAAAATATTTGGAATTGCCACTTTGAAGTGACAATTGGCACTTTGAAGTGACGATTGTCACTTTGAATTGACAATAGACCCTTTGAAGTGAATGATTTAACAGTAAGTGAATAAATATTTTATATTTCATCATTATTTGATTTATAGCTTGTTACCATATCGTTAAAATATCGACAATACAGTATAGTGAATACCCATTCGATATTTAATCGTTCTTTGTTGGTTTTAACCGTTCTTTGTTGGTTGTTAACCGTTCTTTGTTGGTTGTTAACCAGTGTTACTGCATCGTTAAAGGTTGGTGATAGGATATCTGAGATTCTGTATCTTATCGTTTAATTTTGACGATTCAAAGTGAGCGAATGAATATTTAATAATTTATAACGATTGGACGTTTTGCTTGTCAAAAATTGTTGCTATATCGCCAAAAGTTAGTAAATAGCTCCAAACCATAGTTATCGACGATTTATGATTAATAACGATAATTTAAAAGTTAGTGAATACGAATGTGATATTTAACGTTATTTGTATTTTTTTTGGGAATGTTAGTGAATAGTTATCCGTTTATGCCTATTGGGCACCATGGGGATACATCTTCCAAATTAAATCTTACAGCTTCAACAGTTTCTCGTATATGTTGATGAAACGTTTGGAAAAATCCCTACTATACAGGGATTTTCCGTTGGAAACTTGGAATACGTTTATCGTTTATGATAATATGTCGACATGTGTTATATATTACTTTTTGGATTCAGATCCGCGTATGGAATCGCACTGCATCGAGAGCCAAAAGTTTAGTTGATCTTCTGAATCGAAAATATAACACGGATATTTTCAAACACTATGAAAGTGTCAAGGAGTGCGCTAGAGGAGCCGATGTTTTAGTAACCTCAACGAATTCTTCGGTGCCAGTTGTTATGGCAGACTGGGTGAAGCCTGGAGCCCATATCAATGGTATGTATACAAATAATGAATAAAAATAAAAATATGTAGTTTAAAAAAAACTAAATAACACGCTTTTATCACGCACTGAAAAATAAAAAATAAATTGACTTGAATTAGTTACGATATAAGTACCTATGCATTTTACCCTTGCCAATATTTTAACTTCACTGTAGAGTAAACGCAAACATACAGTGCGGTTCATAGGTATGGAATAAATAATAATGGAAAATGATCTTTACATGCTGCCAAAAAATACAGTCCGGCTCATATACTAGAACTCAATATAAACAATCCCGTGTACTTATGAAGAGGTTAAAAATGCATGAAAGATAAACAAACCATTCCCGATAACTTCGACTTCGAAGTCACACACCTTCAATAACGTTCGTACGATGCGAACGCAGACATTCAAATAAAATAATTTGTAAGTGAATACTCATACATATTACAGATATTTTTATATTGTATTAAATAACGTGTTATATTTCGAACCATATGTTTTTAAAGAATTATTTTAGTGCATACATTTTGATATTGTGTTGAGTTAAATATGTCTCAAACTCCATATTTTTATTTTTAGTGTTTTAACCTGATGATGACAAATACCATGTCGAAACGTCGTTAAAAGAAATTATATGAATTGACTGAATCAGACCTTTATTCCGAGAAATTGAAGAAAGAAATATATATATATATATATATATATATATATATATATATACCGGGTGTCCCAGTATACCTGTTCCAATGGATTATCTCAGCCATTTCGAAAGATAAAAATTTGAAAACTTCATGATCTCCAATTCGTTCAAGGAACTTCCAACTGAGAGAAACAAAAATTGAAAGTCACTTCCGGTTTGACCGGAAGTGACTCTGACTTTTTTATTTCAAATAGCAACCTGTATATTTTTTGCAATTTTTTATTTCTACTCAAAATTATCTTTCCAACGATGTATCACACTTTGTATTTTACATTTGATTTGATGGAGAAAACGTCAATTGAAATTTCAAATTGAAAGAATTGCAGTAGGCTATGATATTTTGTGTAATCTTGATTTTGACTTCAATAATAATTGATAATTCATGAACAATTTTGCATTCGAGATAATGAAGAGAATGTCAAATTTCAAATTATCAGAATTGTAGTAGAACTGGAAGAATTAATAATGCTTAAATGAAAACCTTAGTGTGCCATGGAAACATTTGAATACATTTGTTTATAACTTTGACAGTTAATAATTCTCAATAGTTGTGTGCGTGTCAGAGAAACCAACATTCAAGAAAAAATAACCGTGAAAATGATGATAACTTCACTAATCAAGAGAAATGGGATATGATACTGATTTATGGAAAATGCGAAAATAATCGTCGGGCTGCCCTACGTGCATACAGAGAGAAATACCCTGACGAATGCCAAGCGCTATGTATTTCACACGCTTGGCTTCGAATTTGGCAACATGTGGATCATTTCATAAAATTGGCAACAAGTGTGACACAGAATATCATAGCCTACTGCAATTCTTTCAATTTGAAATTTCAATTGACGTTTTCTCCATCAAATCAAATGTAAAATACAAAGTGTGATACATCGTTGGAAAGATAATTTTGAGTAGAAATAAAAAATTGCAAAAAATTTACAGGGTGCTATTTGAAATAAAAAAGTCAGAGTCACTTCTGGTCAAACCGGAAGTGACTTTGAATTTTTGTTTTTCTCAGTTGAAGGTTCCTTGAACGAATTGGAGATCATGAAATTTTAAAATTTTTATCTTTCGAAATGGCCGAGATAATCCATTGGAACAGGTATACTGGGACACCCGGTATATATAATAAAACGGGATAACAGGAAAACGGGATAACGAAAAAACGGGAAAACAGGATAACGGAGTAACGTGAAAACAGGATAACGGGAATAACGGGAAAACAGAATAACGGAAAATCGGGATAACAGGAAAACGGAATAACGGGATGATGAAAAAACGGGAAACGAGATAAGGGGAAAACAAGAAAATTGGAAAACGGGAGACCGGAAAACGGGATAACGGGAAGGGGAAAAGGAAGGGAAAAAGGGATAATGAGAAAACAGGATAACGAGCCAAAAGCATAACCTAGATGGAACAACACAAAGAAAACAGAAAAAAAAGAAATCATACGCGAACGAGAGTTTTTAGGAAATTTTTTTTAGGGAATACAGAAATTTGTGTCTGTCGGGTAAGCAAGTTCTGAATAATAAAAATATATCGTCGATAAATACTCTAACTCACAGCACAAGAGTATTAAATATCGTTTTTTCAAACAAACAAACATGAATCCAATTAACAGGAACCACAAACACACAATATTTTTTCTGAAAAGTAATGAAGAATATCCGTCGTGGTTAACGATAAAATGTGGCATATTGGTAAACAAATCTGAAGGTTTATTTTTTGTTTTCATTGAATATTTTATGCTGACACCGCAGTTTTTATCAAAACAATCGTATTTCAATATGATGCCGATTAAATAGGTCGAATATTGAAAATCCGTTGCCAGAAATATACCTATGTACAGTGTGTACAAAAAGTAAGGAATGGCAACAGGGACCATTTCAGCGTATTCAATTTTTTTTATTTGGAAAACTAGTGATTAATTTTCCAAATATGTTTCAGGATACGCAACAAACTACGGATTTATTGAAATTTTGTGGTGACAGCACACGATTTTGTACAAGAATAGCCGGAAAAAGCTATCGGAGCCATAACTTTTATTATTATTTGATTCCATTATTGGAACCGGGTGCTTTCCAAGCTACGGAAAATTGCACAAAGTTTAGTTCTGCCGACTGTTTTCGAACAAATGAAAACTATCCTTTTATTCGAGTCAATAAATATATACTTCTCAGTCGCCTTCTTAGATATTAGAATGGCGTTTTTGATAAAGTCTGGCACACTGGACTGTTATATAAACTGAAAAAGTAGTTTCAAAAACCAATACGTACTTCTTCATTAGAAATTAGTGTGTTTGACCTTACTTCATACTTTGTGTCAACGTATTCTTTAGACAAGCATGGTTTCCTAGATTCTAATTTTCACGTTGCAGTGTTGCCACATGTACTTGCAACTAATATCAGCATTCGAATTTCAAATAACACCCATTATTTCATTCTGTTTTTGGATTCTACTGACAAATACAAATAACTTTTACAGAACATGTCGTCTACTGTTTATTGAATATTGATTATTTTGCAATTGTTTTGCTCTACCAAAATAGGACCAACTTGAAATCAAATACCTCCTTAACTGTTACCCACACGGGACTCAAATTCAACTTTCACCCAGAAAATATTGAGTAATTTCAGTAACATCGAATGATTTGACCATATTTTATACAGGGTGTCTGAAAACATATCCTTGTAGGTGATCTTTGCTAAAATTGAATTGCATCATCTGAGAGTTAGAAAAAAACTCAAGTTTCAGATGTATCTCCAAAAGTATGAACATTTTGAAGCGGATCATTCCAGATTGATATGAGTTTTTAATCAGATCATTTCAATTGGGTAATACGCCAGTCAAAATAGACCGCTAATTCATAATAATTACAAACATTTCTTCAGCACTGCCGGATGTTGAGGCATCCATTAAAGACTAAATATGAAAATTTGCACACTCATCTGGTGACCGGAAATTACTCAAATTCGCATAAAACGTTAATTTGGACAAAATTGCAAACATTGTGCAAATTGCAGGTAAATTAACTAACTTCTTTTCTACATCTCTTGTAAAATTTGCACACGCAATTTTTAACCGGAAATACGAATACGTTGTAATTAGTGCTAATTCTGGTTACAAAATTGCAAACATTGTGCAAATTTGTGGTAAAATCATGGTTCCGTCACCCCTAAAATGCTTGAAATTTGCAAACTTTTCATGTGTACGAAACATCCAAAAATTATGGATAACGCTAAAAACAGTGTCAGGGGCAAAGTTTTAGGGGTCACGAATTGCAAACAATGTTTTCGTGCTTTGCAAACTCTGGTGGTATAATTTTAAGTCGCCAATTGAGTATGCACCTTTTTTAGTATCTCGGAAATGAACATTATTGTTAGTAGAAATTTTGGCAAATGCCACAAAATTCCAAACTTTGTGCATTTTTTTCAAAATTTGCATTATTCAAGACAATGAAAATTATGTAAAGCGCAACTACCAAGTTTTGGAATGGCAAACAAGTCCTATAAATTTGCACCTAAAAAACCGTGGGGAAAAGCAGGCAATGGAATATTATCAATTAAGGCGATTTCGCGAAATGTTAATCTTTTTGCAATTGGTTCAATAATTGAAACCGATCTTGGAATCGGTTTTATTATCAGAGGATAATAATTCAGGACCCCAAACCGGTAACTTTTCGTCCTTTTAACGAATTGTCAAGTTATATCGTCATTTTCTGATACCGAAGTGAAATTAGACGATTCCACCAAAAGTTTATCAGATGATAACACTGAAGTTTTTGATGGTTTCGTAAAAATACCATTTAACCTTCCGCTTATAACGTACGGTCTCTCGCACCGGGACTTATTTAATATTCGCGCTAACTATCTGTTGTTTATATATTTGCTCCGCCAGTACCTTTCTACTATTAAGGAACTGTCAGGTTTACATTTTCATTTTAATTGTCTGTCAATAGAGCGTTTGCTTCTGTTAAAAAAATATACGGTGCGTGAAACCGGCGTTTGGTTCGTGTAAAACTCTGGGAAAAGTATAATTTGATTTGGGTTTCATTCTTGAATTTGAAATAGTAGGTTTTTGTACTACGTTAAAAGAGTTACGAAGAGAACAGGAGCGATTGCGAAGACTGTAGGGGAAGTCAGTGAATCAGTCAGCGTCTCCAGGAATGTGCATACGATTCGGCAAAATGAAATTGATAAAATTTGAACTAGTTTGTTCAGTTGCCGTTTTTTTTTATAATTTTTTTTTTCCTATTATATTGTTATATTCAATGTTAATTCAGTACTGTTTTGTTTTGCCATTTTTTTCAGAAGAATATTTTTTTTCTTAATTTCGTTGTATTGAATAAAAATAGAGCTGTTTATAGCTACAAAAAATTTATTCTTTCAAACCGTTTTGTTTGTACATGGAATTATGTAATATTATGTTCAATAAGAAATATTCATTTATTTTTAAGTAAAAACGACCAATAATCATTCCTTGAAAAAATCGGTTTGTCAGACCGACGTTATCAAAAATTTAGAAACCACTCACGTTATCTGCGGAAGGTTAATAAGACATACTTGCCTTTGTAGACAAGTATGTCCTATTAAGTATTTGTACGTACAGATAATCATTCAGTAGATATTACGTAATAAACTCATTCAGTACAATTATTTGATATTACCATTTGGTAAAAATCATGTAACATAGCCATCTGAGTTATAATTTCACTGTACATTTGGTCAGAATCTGAATTACTGTATGATATACCATATGGTAATGTAAAATTTGAATTTTTTTTGACTGACACTCTTTTGGCATGTTTCGAACACTCTTGTTAAGTTTATACGCATGAAGTCAAGTCTAGAACACTGAATTTTGATTGAAGTTACTCAAATTGATAATCAGCACTTACCTATAGTCTGAAATACTTAAATCAAGTCTTTATAATATTTTTTGCAAATCTTGACCTGTTGTTCAATAAAACAATAGAGTTTACATTAGAGAATACTGTACTTCGAATCTTTTACATTTTACGAGATTTATTCATTTGTGCTTGAAGTTGAAATATAGTGATAAAATATTATGTATGCATAGTTTTTCCTAAAGGAATATTCTATTGCCCGGCTTTCCCGACATTTTATAGGGTTGCAAATTTATACGTAGACTTGTTTGCCATAGCAGAACTTTAAGAAAAAAATGCACAAAGTTTGGAATTTTGTGGCATTTGCGAAAATTGCTTCTAACAATAATGTTCATTTCCGCCATCTTCCGGGATACTGAAATAGGTGCAAACTCAATTGGCGACGTAAAATTATGCCACCAAAGTTTGCAAAGCACGAAAACATTGTTTGCAATTCCGTGACCCCTAAAACTTTGCCGCTGACACTGTTTTTAGCGTTATCCATAATTTTTTTATGTTCCGTACACATGACAGGTTTGCCAATTTAAAGCATTTTAGGGATGACGCAACCATGATTTTACCACAAATTTGCACAATGTTTGCAATTTTGTAACCAGAATTAGCACTAATTACAACGTAATCAAGGATTATCCGTATTTCCAACTAAAAATTGCGTGTGCAAATTTTACAAAGGATGTAGAAAAGATGTTAGGGAATATACCTGTAATTTGCACAATGTTTGAATTTGGTCCAAGAAGATATTGCTAATTAACGTTTTATGCGAATTTGAGTAATTTCCGGTCACCGGATGAGTGCGCAAATTTTCATATGTAGTCTTTTATTACTGGATGCCTCAATATACGGCAGTGCTAAAGAAATGTTTGTAATTAATGTGAATTGACGGTCTATTTTGACTGGCCTATAATATTACCTATTTCGACTTGTTATACTGGGAAATAAAAATGGTAGTAGTGGTCCGTGACCAGAAAAGATCTGGCGTGACTTCCCCTTATCTTTGTTTATGAAAGTTACCCCAAGATTCAAGTGCGCCTCATAAAATTTAAACTGTCACCACATGTGTTGAACGATACGGGTAGCGGTGACAGGAAAGGACAAATACCCCCTGGGAATAGACGAGATATAATAGACTTGATAATACACATGGCAACGCATCTCCGTTTTCATTATTTTACGTCTGTCTTGTGCAGAAAATAAAGTCGTTTTGTTCTCTATGTGAGTGCATCAATCAACGTAACAAATCGACCGAATCGAACGAAGAATCAAATCGAGATATTTGAGAAGAGCAAAACAATCTTTTTTTTTATACAAACTTGCTTTTATTTCGGAAACCAGACTATTTAGGTATACGAACATGATACATCATTCGAAAGGAACTTTAATTGTCTTTCAGGATATTCGATAATATACAGGGTGATCCACTTAAAAAAATGTACTTTCCACCCTTTTTGTATCTATCGTAAAAATCACAAATTTTGAACGGTACTGTACAATGGAGAACGAATTCTCATGCACAGAACATTGGTAAACTACATCCAAAATTTCAGCTTTGTACGAGTCCAAATACCGCATTAATAAACATTTAATTGAATCTATGTTTTGCACAAAAAATAAGGAACCCAATGAATTTCTCGAAAACCGCTTGAGATAGGTATAGGGAAGTATTATACAAAAATGATCGTAAAGCAATAGCAAAGCAAAAAATTCCAAAAATGTTGTTGCTACTTTTCAATATAACCTGCAACGCCGCAGCACTGAAAATATTATACAGTGTCCGGCATAAAGTTCGCAGCATATGAAAACCTTTTTTATTAATGATTTCTCAAAAAAAATCATTCGTGATAAAAACCTCTGCTTCATCCCAAACCTGAAATGCAAACACCGGAATTGAATTTTATACGACCCTATACGAGGGAGGTAGAAAAGCATGCTTTGTTTTAAAAATAATATGATCCCATCACTTTATTTCTCACGGTAGAATTCATATTCATGGGGAAATATTGTTCAAAATCGAATGTTGATCCAGAAATTCGAATCACAGCCACCTATGACCAATTTCATATTTCAACTTTTTTTCCCCATTTTTTCCTTATCGCCCTGTACAACATCAGGAATACTATGCTAGACGAATGGTATATTGGAAAAATCGAATTTAAACGGTTTTCTTCACATAAAGGAATCAATATAAAATTGAACCAGAGAAAGGTAGATCTCAGGTGAAAAACAACTACTTTCCTGGCAAATACCACGCAGAACGTTGAATGATATTCACCTGAAAATCCATGCATACTTCCATATAATATCAATGGACATTGAATGCAAATGTTTCTTACTGATAAGCTCGATTATGTTTAATTTATGTCGTGTTCACCTAACAATCCGCATACCGGTTTCAGGCTTCTTGGCCCTCATCAGTACGGAGTAGTCAACCAGCCAAAGGTCCAAAGAACTCTGGCTGAAGTGAGACACAAGGTACCGCCAGTTAAAGTTTATCTTTTCCGGCGTACCTATAGGTGTTACAAGATCGATGATGGTTTGTTTACGTTGTGTCTCACTTCAGCCAGAGTTCTTTGGACCTTTGGCTGGTTGACTACTCCGTACTGATGAGGGCCAAGAAGCCTGAAACCGGTATGCGGATTGTTAGGTGAACACGACATAAATTAAACATAATCGAGCTTATCAGAAAGAAACATTTGCATTCAATGTCCATTGATATTATATGGAAGTATGCATGGATTTTCAGGTGAATATCATTCAACGTTCTGCGTGGTATTTGCCAGGAAAGTAGTTGTTTTTCACCTGAGATCTACCTTTCTCTGGTTCAATTTTATATTGATTCCTTTATGTGAAGAAAACCGTTTAAATTCGATTTTTCTATTCATTCCACTTCACATGGCACTTATCTCTAACTATATGCTAGACGGGCTTGCCACTCCTACTGAGAAGGAATCTTTTATTTAGAAACCCATCGAGGTGGGAGATTTTCGGAGTGTTTCTTTCTGTCACTAGGTACCGCCAGTTAAAGTTTATCTTTTCCGGCGTACCTATAGGTGTTACAAGATCGATGATGGTTTGTTTACGTTGTGTCTCACTTCAGCCAGAGTTCTTTGGACCTTTGGCTGGTTGACTACTCCGTACTGATGAGGGCCAAGAAGCCTGAAACCGGTATGCGGATTGTTAGGTGAACACGACATAAATTAAACATAATCGAGCTTATCAGAAAGAAACATTTGCATTCAATGTCCATTGATATTATATGGAAGTATGCATGGATTTTCAGGTGAATATCATTCAACGTTCTGCGTGGTATTTGCCAGGAAAGTAGTTGTTTTTCACCTGAGATCTACCTTTCTCTGGTTCAATTTTATATTGATTCCTTTATGTGAAGAAAACCGTTTAAATTCGATTTTTCTATTCATTCCACTTCACATGGCACTTATCTCTAACTATATGCTAGACGGGCTTGCCACTCCTACTGAGAAGGAATCTTTTATTTAGAAACCCATCGAGGTGGGAGATTTTCGGAGTGTTTCTTTCTGTCACTAGGTACCGCCAGTTAAAGTTTATCTTTTCCGGCGTACCTATAGGTGTTACAAGATCGATGATGGTTTGTTTACGTTGTGTCTCACTTCAGCCAGAGTTCTTGGACCTTTGGCTGGTTGACTACCCGTACTGATGAGGGCCAAGAAGCCTGAAACCGGTATGCGGATTGTTAGGTGAACACGACATAAATTAAACATAATCGAGCTTATCAGAAAGAAACATTTGCATTCAATGTCCATTGATATTATATGGAAGTATGCATGGATTTTCAGGTGAATATCATTCAACGTTCTGCGTGGTATTTGCCAGGAAAGTAGTTGTTTTTCACCTGAGATCTACCTTTCTCTGGTTCAATTTTATATTGATTCCTTTATGTGAAGAAAACCGTTTAAATTCGATTTTTCTATTCATTCCACTTCACATGGCACTTATCTCTCACTGAATGGTATATTGTTAGATATGATAATATCACTCTCTGAATTTTTTCTCATTTCTCCCTCCCATCGGAAAATCACATTAATAGATTTATGTGATCCAAATTTCACAAAATCTTGCTGCAAATAGTAAATAAAACTGAATTGTCTCCAAGGTATGATGCCAGAATGAAAATGAATTTATTTTCACACTACGAATAACATTTTTTAAGACAATCAGTAATTGTAAAATATGACAATTTTTGTATAGTTTTTTTTTTCAAGCAAGACATCAGAATACATCTACAATATTTTATTGATTTTTTTGCAGCTTTCAACGTACAAAATTAATTTTAACTCGAAAAATTTATTCACGTATTATTTATGAATTTGGAAATATCGTAAGTTGTTACATTCGACTTCGATAGCAATACCCAGCTTCCATGGTTGGTTGGTTGGTTGGTTTAAGGCTGACGAACCAGAGACAGGGCTGGCACTTAGCTTCCCTTGACACTGCGACCAGCTGGGGTCTATTGTATCACTCTGTCGTCAGTGGTTCCTTATTCAAACAGGTTTATGCCCCTAATTAGGTTCAGAAGCCTGCCGATAAGGCTCCTCGGACTCATGCCCGTTTCCGGGCTGATCCCTCCAAAGATTCTGTGTCGCCCACTACTTAGGGCGTCACAGTCGAAGATTGAAAGACAAGAGTTAGACCCGAGGCCTCCTCTTGTCTCTTGATGACAAGCCATTCTTCAGTATCTATCCCCATGTCCTGGGTTTTGATGAGCTGAAGAATCTTTTTGGTTTCCATTTTACCAAATGGCTTTGGAATCCACTCTGTTTCCGGGAGTTTCTCAGTAGGTGTTCGACCATCTGCTGATCCCTCCTCGGTTGGGTTTACGGTTTCTGGTGCCGAGTGTGATTCAACTGGAATCTCCTCGACTTCCATACCCGCTATCGGTGTTGGGTCTTCTTCAACTGGAAGTTCCCCAGCCCAGCTTCCATAGTTTTGTTCTTCGAATTTTACTGTAACTGATTGAGATACAGAACATTTGCCGATCACAGTTGGCTTTGAAAACAAATTCATTTCTAATTGTAAACAAACCATTTTCGACGCATCAAGAATAACTCACAAATCTGTAGAGTAATTTCAGTAGTTTTTCAATTCAATCATGGCTGCTCGACTAAGTATACAGGAGAGAGTGGAGATTGTAATGATACATGGTGACAATTACCATACTTGTAGAGACACTGCCAATATTTTTAATGAAAGACATTCAGGTAAAAACGTTCATAATTCGACAATTACAAGAATTTTGAAAACATTCAAGGAATCTGTATCGGTTTCAAAAAAAATACAAAGTGACACATAAACGACCGATAACTGAAAATGAAGAAACTGTCTACGATTGAAAATCCAAGAATGTCATTATCGCAAAGAGGAGAAAATCTTGGTATATCCGATCGATCAATGAGAAGAGTTCTAAGGTAATAATAAATTCAAACCGTATAAACCAAAATTCATACACACTTTGAAACCGAGAGATCCGGATAATCGCTTGGATTTCTGTTTCTGGTTCCAGTCTATGATGGAAAATAATAGACAGTTTTCGAAAAAAAATCTTGACAGTGACGAGTAAACCTTTACATCAAATGGGGTAGTCAGCTCCCAGAATTGCAGGTGGTGGGCAGATAATAATCCCCATTTTAGGATACAATGTAGAGATCAATATCACGTCTGGTGCAGAATTCTTAATGACATTATTGTTGGACCAGTATTTTTCAGACAACCACTGAATTCTGCAAGATACTTAAGAATGCTGCAGACGTTTCTCTCAGATTATTTAGATGATATTCCTCCGGACATGAGAGCTGGAATATATTTTCAACAAGAAGTGAGAAGGTGGTTAAACGGAACATTTCCAAATCGATGGAGGTGGTGGGCAGATAATAATCCCCATTTTAGCATACAATGTAGAGACCAATATCACTTCAAAGTTAACGTCTGGTGCGGAATTCTTAATGACATTATTGTTGGACCAGTATTTTTCAGAAAACCACTGAATTCTGCAAGATACTTAAGAATGCTGCAGACGTTTCTCTCCGATTATTTAGATGATATTCCTCTGGACATGAGAGCTGGAATGTATTCTCAACAAGACGGTGCATCCGTTCATTCTACGCTAGAAGTGAGGAGGTGGTTAAACGGAACATTTCCAAATCGATGGATGGGAAGATATTCCAATAACGCTTGGCCCGCCCGGTCACCGGACCTCACTCCTTTGGATTTTTTCTTATGGGGATATCTCAAACAGAAGGTATATTCAAGAAGACCATTTCAAAATATACGTCATTTGGAGAATACTATCAGGGGTTGTATTCGGGGAATAGCTCCCCAGATACTAAGAAATGTTCTATGCAATGCACCGCCGTACTATGCAGTGTATTGAGAATGGAGGACTCCACGTAGAATAAAGCATAGGACATATTTGTTTAAAAAAATGTTATTTATTTGTATTGTGAAAATAAATTAATTGGCATTCTGGCATCATACCTTGAGACAATTCAGTTTTATTTACTATTTGCAGCAAGATTTTGTGAAATTACGTCACATAATTCAATTAATGTGATTTTCCGATGGGAGGGAGAAATGAGAAAACATTCAGTGAGTGATATCATCATATCTAAAAATATACCATTCGTCTAGCATAATATTCCTTATGTTGTACAGGGTGATGGGGAAAAAATGGGAAAAAAAAGTTGAAAATGAAGTTGGTCATAGGTGGCTATTATTCGAATTTCTGGATCAACATTCGATTTTGAACAATATTTCTCCATGAATTTGAATTCTACCGTGAGAAATAAAATGATCATATTATTTTGAAAACAAAGCATGCTTTTCTATCTCCCTCGTATAGGGTCG
>JAFIRS010001743.1:0-82500 GCA_018342105.1 Gonioctena quinquepunctata | reverse complement strand
GCCTTCCGGAAACCACGCGATTCACGCCAGGCGTAGCTGACATAGCACGCACGAGTATCCCCTGCGCCGGCTATCGTCTCTCGAGAAAACATTCTCAACAAGCAAGCTGGGCGATATTCAAACGCCGACGAGACATTTGAGTCCTCCGAGAGCAGCCCGAGCCAGCAGTCCAGTCGAGCCAAGAGCATACGATACCGAGCTGACGTCACGATAGAAGCCACCCAGTACAGTTGAGTCGAGACAGAGACGCACGCACCGAGCTGACGTCACAGCACGAAGGATTTTACGAGCTGGGTAATTATTCTGTGAAAGTATACTTTGTATCGAAATCGACAGAGTCCACAAAACGGCGCGCGCATATAAGTCGTTCGAGAGGGATTCGGAAAAGAGGGAGAAGCCGGCCGTAGTTCCGTTTCGACATATTTCAAAGAATTAGTAGCTTGCCCAGCCCAGCAGAAGCAGTCACGCGGCCGACTAGTATCCAGAGTGGGAGCCAAAGACCGAAGCAGTCCACGACCGTCCCGGGCCTTGCCGAAGCAGTGAGATCGGAGTTTGGTAAATATGTTGTATCAGGTAAAAGACATCAGGAAATGTTTGTAAGTACCGCAGATGCGATGTGCGCATGATCGTAAGAGGCACATATATATTTCAAAGCCGTGCTGGTAATTTCTGCATACGAGTCCGTACGACACCCCCCCCCGCAAGAGCTTTTGGTTGCTAAAATTACCCCGCTTGCTTGAAAACACCCTCCTCGCTTCCTCTGTATATAGTGCTTGCCATGTGTTTATTTGTTGTGATAACTTGAGGCCGCCGTCAGCCGCCCTTACTGTATTTCATTATTTTTAATATACCTGTTTATCCTGTTCTTAGTATTCTTTCATTGACTATTTTGAGTAGAATTTTAACATCTAGTGCGCAGTCGCCACCCAGGTTCGAAACCCAGTTGAAGGCAATTAAAGCCTGCCTTGCTGGCCCTGTTACAGTGTCACGACTATATTGACCCCTGGAGTGTCTTTCTTCACTGAGACTGCCCGGAGCAAAAGTGGCCTTTTCCACTATAAAACTAAAGGTGGCGCCCGAGAAAAACCGAGAATAGTGAAAAGCGCCAAAGTTTGATAAGAGGGGGAGAAACCCCTTTACAACAAGAACAATTGAAGGAGGACGGGGCTTCCTAAAACGTGTATATTTCGCACGTTTTTTCTTAATGGAAAAGTCAACAAACAGAATGTACGATACTGGAGCGATACTAATCCGCATATTTTTAGAGAGGGACATACCCAGTTTCCTAAAAAGGTGAATGTTTGGGCGGGGATTTTGGGCAATCGCGTTGTTGGACCGATTTTCATCAGAGGCAATCTTACAGGAGTTCTTTACAGAAATCTTTTAGAAACTGAAATTGAACCTCGAATTCGATCGCATGGCTAGAGAGTTCCTCGATACAAACTTTCCTGGGCGATGGATAGGTCGCAGGGGAAGTACAGAATGGCCACCAAGATCTCCGGATCTTACACCTCTAGATTTTTTCTTTTGGGGGTATCTGAGGTCAAAAATCTATGCCACTGAATGCCAAACAATAGAAGTTGGAACGCAGAATAATAGATACATGTGAAGAAATAGATGAACAGACTTTCATCAACGCGAGAGAAGCTATTTATATTAGGGCACTTTATTGTCAAGATTTAGGAGGGGGCCACATTGAACACTGATGAAATAATTGTTGGGGTTAAATAAAAGTGTTATTCAAAAATAAAAATAAAATAAATTATAATTTTTTAGCTACCTAATTTGTTTTGATTGTGAATACAGAACAGATTCGTAGGCTTTGAGATTTTCCGGTAAGCGGTACTATCTATACTACAAATTAATAACAACGTTTAGTTAGCAAAATGTTTTACCGGAAGTGACCAAAATCCATACTTCATTTTAAACCAGAATGTCACTTTTCAAACGTTAATATTTTGAAAACAATTGAATTTAGGAGTAAAGTGTATTAGAGAAAACTTGAGAATTATGAACAGATTTCGAAAATAGAATAATATACGGGGTATTCTATTTAAAAAAATTATTGAAGATGGCGCTCAGCCGCCATTTTAAAACTTTTAGCTGTGATTTTTTCATGAAAAAGTAGGGTGTTATCTCCTATTCGTTGCGATATACCAGGTGGTTCAAAAATTAGTAGGGAGGAACGGACTTTAGACGAGCACTGTATATATATATATATATATATATATAATATATATATATATATATATATATATATATATATATATATATATATATATATATATATGCTGCATACCCAATAATCATTTTTTTATATATATATATATATATATATATATATATATATATATATATATAGATCCGTTTTCGTGACTGGTTAGTTTAAAAAAGAATTCAAACTGTCTTGGGGTTGCAGTCAGATGTATCTTTCATCAGACCTCAATGATTAAAAGAAAACTCTTTGTTACTTGTCAAGCTTTCGGAATGTTTTTATTCCTTTCTCAAGACATCTACAAAATGATACAAAAATTATAATTATGTTGGTAATCAACAGATGTGTGATACTTACTAACTTGAGGTTTAAAAGTATAAAATTGCAATATTCTATAGGACAGCAAAATGTTAAAACACGTCACTGATTTAAAAACACATACTAATTACATCAAATAAACAACAGGTTACAGATTAAGAGACCAAAATTCATGGCCGGATTTTGGATTATCCCATTCCATCAAAATTGTTGTGTAGGGGGTTTCTGGGGCCGGACATCATGATGTTTTGTCAAAATTCATGAATTCAGAATGGCGGCTCCAAGATGGCGACGAGTTTTGTAGGTATAGCCCGATTCCAATAAAAATTTATATGTGTGGTTTTTGGGGTCGGAGACCATGTTTTTTTGTCAAAATCCACAAATTCAAGATGGCCGCTCCAAGATGGCGACGAAGTTTGTTATTATAGGCCAATTCCATTAAAAATTGTCGTGTCGGGGTTTTTGGGGTCGGACATCATGATGTTGTCAAAATTCATGAATTCAAGATGGCGACGAGTTTTGTGGTTATAGCCCGATTTCAATAAAAACTGCTATGTAGGAGTTTTTGGGGTCGGAGGTCATGTTTTTGTTTTCAAAATCCACGAATTCAAGATGGCGACGAGTTTTGTGATTATAGCCCGATTTTTTGGCATGTTCTACCAATGAAAAGGCTACCTATGAATATTTTTTTATTTTATTGTGATCTTTTAAAGGGTGAAACATGCAACCATTTTTTACCAGAACTTTTTAACGAAACAAAATTTCTCAATTTAAAAATATGTGTTGAAAAGAACGATTCATTGCAAAAAAAATTTAACACCTGTGTTGTGTCCATAAAAACAATAGTTTCCTAATTAAAAAATGAAATACAACATTGTGCATGAACAAATCTTCTGTAAATGGAATCGAAAAAATCTAGTAGGTGGCTGTCACGTGACTGTGTGACTTCAATCGTAGTATTTTAAAATTATTCCGCTTGTTTTAACTTTTAATGTAGGCATGTACCAGTACCATGTTTTGTTTTAATATGTAGAATATCGCATTAAAAATACAAAAAAAACAGATTTATGTGTATTAGTGTGGGTTTATGCAGCACAAAATAACAAATATCAAATAACAAATATCACGTAACAAATAACAAGTATAGTATAAGTTGAATTTCTTATTTTTCAATGACACTGTTTATGCAGCCAAGTATCAAATATCAATTAACAAATAACAAATAAGAAGGTGGCCAACTTTAACTTTCTATGTTAATTGAACGTGATTTTTTTTATTGTGCGCAACAAGTACGCAGATGACCGTTGATTGGCCTGTCCAGTGAAGAAACTTAACCTAACTTCTGTCAAAACAAACGATATTATTTTGAAATGGAATTCGACGACGCTGTTCTTGTGGACCTTGTTCGAAATTCAAATTTCAAATGGCTTGAAACTGACTTGTGCGCCTGCGTACCATTTATTGCTAATTGTTAATTTGGTGTGCATAAATGGTAACATTTTTACTACTTGTTATTTGATATTTGTTACGTGATATTTGTAATTTTGTGCTGCATAAATCCACACTTACACCAAAAAAAGGCAACAAGATCGAACGGAACGAAGTTATAAAAACTGCTCGAAATGTATTTTATGTTTTTATTAGGAAACCATTGCTTTTACGGACACAACACAGGAGTTAAAAAAGTTTTGCAATGGATCATTTTTTTCAAAACATATTGAGAAATTTTGTTTCATTGCAAAGTTCTGGTAAAAATGGAATAGAGGTTGCATGTTTCACCCTTTAAAATATCATAACAAAATTTAAAAAATATTCATAGGTAGCCTTTTTATTATTAGTAGAACATGCCCGCAAAATACCATTTCTTCAACTCTTCAGCAATTTCAAGAAAAAAAATATTGTTTTTTTCTCATTTTTGGAAGCGTGTAACTTTTCAAGGAAAGGCCTTTTGTTAACAAGAAATACCCCCTTTAACTTTCGCACTTATTTGGTAACACCCTGTATAAGTACTATATAATTATTGATACCATGCACCCCACGCTTTTTTTTTAATAAATAAATTTTTTTCTTATTTTTTATTTTTTTAATCTGTTTTTTTATAAAAGCGTGTTTTTTAGTTTTTTAAACTATTTATTATTTATTTCCGAATTTTTAATGTGGTTTATTTAGAAAAGCGTGTTTTTTTAGTTTTTTTTAATTATTATTCTTATCATTTTTTTGCAAATTAAAAAATGGAATAATCTTATAAAATTAAATAATCATAATCTCCGACCCCAAAAACCCTCAGATACCAAATTTGAAGCGAATCGGACCATAATCACAAAACTTGTACGCCATATTGGAGCCGCCATTTTGTTTTTTTCCACACAAAAATTTCTTAATGCATTGTCACCGTAATTATGTACACCTGTCAAATTTCAAATCATTCGGACATCTGGAAGTGGGTGAAAATCAAGTCCAAAGGAGTCGGTTACAAACAAACAAACAAACATACAAGTGAAGCTAATATAAAGCGTGTAAAAACACGCTTTTATAAATACACCAAACTAAAAAGTAGGAAATAAAAAAATAAGTTTAAAAAAACTAAAAAACACGCTTTTATAGAAAACCAAATTTAAAAAAATAGAAAATAAGAAAAAAAATTATTTTATTTAAAAAAAAGAGGGGTGCATGGTATCGCCTCAGCCAACAATTACCTGTGATCTGAGACATTTCTTACTTTACTGCCCTAGGTGTGTAATGTACTATATAATTATTGATACCATGCACCCCGCGTTTTTTTTTTATAAAATAATTTTTTTTCTTATTTTCTATTTTTTTAGTTTGGTTTTCTATAAAAGCGTGTTTTTTAGTTTATGTAAACTATTATTTATTATTAGTGCACTTGTAGGTATAAAAGCTTGTCAAAATTTTTTGTAATCATTTTTATTAACAATGAGTCTAAAGTGGTCTGAAAGTGTTAAATTTCTTAGAACTTTATCATAAGCATGATTGTCTTTGGAACCACAGGATAAATAAAAATTAAAGATCCCAGAAATACTTTGGGTTCTATTGTCAAAGTGTCTGATGCTCGCAAAAACGACTATTTTTTACTCTTGTTAACTAAAATAGTTTTCAGTTCTTCTTTTAACAAAACAGTAACTATATTTACAAATTCATGCACAACTGCTTTCGATGCCATTTTCAACTGAATTAAATTGAAACTGTTTTTTAATTGAGTCAGTATCTGTTGTGTGAAAAAAAACTGATTCAAGTCGTATCAACTATAATCGGACAATTAAACTTGATTCGTGCGAACGTCTCAATACGGAAATATTTGAAAAAAGATAAAATAAATTATTGGTAGAAAATACCCATACAGATGCCATTTTTTTCATGCATGCCCTAAAAATACACAATCAACTCACATTTTCTTCCCACAGCCAACTAACACGTTCGTTTCCTGTCGATCGACAGAACGCTCGACACCTACTTGCAACAGAGTGAAAGTAAATACTGAATTCTGAATTCGCTTGACGGATCTGTGCTGAAGAGTTTCAATGCACACTTGATTATGATTTATGATTACTAACGAACTTACGAGAGGCTTTTTTTCGCAAACGATGAGCCAGTGACCTTCGATCGAAAGTGCAACTAGTGCAAGTTATGCAACTGCTTTAACTTCCAGTCTCAAGACCCAGCGCCAAAAGGGAAAAAAAAACAAATAAAAATACAATCAAGTGCGAGTTTGACTCATATATAAGGAGTTTGTTTAATTTCATCAAGCGGTTGAACATGTTTGGTCTCTAACCACACTGTACGTGTAAGCGATAGATGACCAAACAGGATTTGTTTAATGTTAATATTTAAATAATAACTGAACCGACAGATGTCCTTTCCAAATTTCTATATTTCCTAAAAAAAATTCCTGAAAACTCTCGTTCCTTTTTATAACAGTTATGTTCCGTAAAGTTACCTCAATTTTCACACCCCATTCATGTTATCCGCTTTAGTCGTCCAGATTCGCTTATCATATATCATATGGTCGTATGGGGTCGGCTTTAGAATAGCCCCATGGTAAATCCTGCCTGTCGTAAGAGGCGACTAAAAGGATAACCGTAGGTGGAAGATGGTCTCATCGCCCGGTGAAATACCACCATATCGACTTTGTGTGCTGTGAAATGGACCATTCCATGTTTCAGTGTTCGGTCGATACTTTCCGGTCTCCCTCTTTCCTTTTCCCCAATTCCTTCTTTATTTTCAGGTAATAGTAATGATGATGAACAATAGTAATAATGATGAAGTCTCCTAGAGTAAAACACTCCGGAAGTAAAATACCTCTCCATTCGGATTTCCGGGCGAGAGGTACTCGAGGGGACTCAACATTAAAAATTAATTTTTGCAACATCCGCGGACTCAACAAGAACATCAATGACGTCCACCATCACCTACAGACGGAAAAACCGGATATTCTGGCTCTAACAGAAACACAAGTAAACTCGTCCACCAACAAGGTCCATATGCTTTGTCCTGGTTACGAACTCCATTCTCGATTCAGGTTCAAAGGTGGAGTTTGCCTTTACGCCAAGGCTAACCTTTCATGCCAGCGTGAAGAGAGTTTGGAACCGAAAGACTTTGATGTGATGTGGTTCAAGCTATCTGATACCAAACTGACTAAGTTCCTCTGCTGCCTTTATCTATCACCTAATGAACCTTCATATAACGACCTCTTTGAGTTTTTATCACTCAAACTGGACTACATTCAGGAGAACCATCCAACAGCTGAAACCATAATCATGGGAGATTTTAATGTACATAACGCTGCCTGGCTCAAATTTTCTAACAAAACAGATGATGCAGGTCGTCAAGCCGAGGCCTTCGCCATCACTCATGGTCTAGAACAACTGGTCGAGCTACCAACCCGCATCCCTGATGTCAACAACCAGTCTGCCAATACACTAGATCTTTTCCTCACCACCAATCCTGACCCGTATAGAATAGAAGTTTGTGCCCCACTTGGAAACTCTGACCACACCCTCATCTCCACAACATGCTCTTTCCATTTACCATCGAGCTGCACAATACCACCCCGTCTCATGTGGAATTACAATTCGGCCGACTGGGAAGGTCTTCGTATGTTTTTCTCAGCGTTTCCATGGAAGAGAGTTTGTTTCTCTTCAGTAGATCCAACACGATGTGCTGAGACAATTTCTGAAATCATCATGTTGGGGATGCAAACTTACATACCGAATACCGAAAGAAGAACATCATCCGATAAGACCTGGTTTAACAGAAACTGCTCTAGAGCTGTGGCTTCCAAACAGGCAGCATACTGTCGGTGGCTAAAAAATCCGGGCCCTGAGACCAGAGCAGCATATGTTGAGGTTAGAGGCATATGTAAAGAGACAATAGAATGCTCAAAAGATGCCCACAAAGCCAAAATAAGATCAAAACTTGCTGAATGTCCTAACGGATCCCGTTCATTTTGGTCTTTCGCTAAAGCTGTGGGAAGAAATTTCACTTCCAGCTCATTTCCTCCCTAACCAAAGAAGATGGAACACTAGCAACGACTGCCCAGGAAAAAGCCAATATCTTTGCGCACCTATTTGCTGGAAATTCCACTCTGGATTCATCGGGAAAACAACCCCGAACATTACACCTATTGACAGTCACATGCCCGAGATCAACTTTCGCCAACGTACTATCAGAAAGATTTTGCTGGGTCTCAACACCAACAAAGCCTGTGGATCTGACGGAATCCCGCCGATTGTTCTCAAGAAATGTGCCCCGAACTAACACCTGTTCTTTGCACGTTGTTCAACCACTCTTACAATTTGGGGTATTTCCGTCCAATTGGAAAATTGCAAGAGTACAGCCAGTCCCTAAAAAGGCAAAAGGCCCTACCTAGCAACTACAGACCTATCGCACTGCTATCTATTATTTCAAAGGTCATGGAAAAAGCCATCAACATCGAGCTCATGAAATATCTGGAAGACTCAGGAATTGTCAACGATAGGCAATATGGCTTCCGCCATCAGAGATCAACTGGTGACCTGCTCGCTTACGTCTCACATATATGGCAGCTATCTATTGAAAAGCATGGAGAAACTTTAGCTGTGGCATTAGATATCTCCAAGGCGTTCGATCGAGTTTGGCACCAGGGACTCCTCGCCAAGCTTCCGTCTTATGGCTTGCCCCTCAGCTGTGTTCTCTGCTTGCTAGTTTCTCTCAAACAGGTCTCTCCATGTAGTGGTCGATGGAGTTTCATCTGACACTCTACTCATAAATGCTGGTGTTCCGCAAGGATCCATTCTCGCACCAACACTATTTCTACTTCACATCAACGACCTGTTGAAAGCAACTTCATGTCCAGTACACAGCTTTGCCGATGATAGTACCCTCCATACCGCTTTCTCTTCCAGGGCCCCTATATCAGCCCGTGAAACCAGAAACGAACGAGGAAGAAATGTTAATAATATAAATATGGACTTGGCAACAATTCTCGAATGGGGATCTAATAACTTGGTAGAATTCAATGCAAACAAAACACAAGCATGTCTTTTCTCTAGAAAAGCCGATCTCACTGTGCCTAACATAACTTTGTCAGGAGTAACCATACCACTGAAGCCATCCATATCGATGCTTGGTATTACTATCAGCAATAACCTTTCCTGGGAAAATCACGTGAGGTCCATTGCCAAAAGTGCATCCCAAAACTTGGTTTTCTGTTTCGTGCCAAGAGCTATTTCACCCCCAGTCAGCTGCTTATGATCTATAAGGCACAGATCCGACCTGTCCTGGAATACTGTTCCCATATTTGGAGTGCGGCACCTAAACATATCCTGAGGCTATTGGATTCTGTCCAAAAAAGGGCAATTCGTCTCGTCGGTGATGCCTCGCTTACAAACTCGCTCACTTGTCTGGAACACCGTAGAAAAGTTGGCGATTTGTCTCTATTTTATAGATATTTTCATGGGCGATGCTCTTCTGAAATATCAACAATCGTTCCTGCTTTGGCAGTCTCTTCGAGAATAACCCGTCAAGTTCAGTCATCACACCCCTTCGTGGTCACTTTGGAAACCTGCAGAACATCACTTTCCAAAGACTCGTTCATCCAACGAACAGCGAGGCTTTGGAACTCATTGCCTAGGGAGGTGTTCCCCGAGGCATACAACCTTCAGAAATTTAAGAAGAACACCAACTCCTCCTTTTTCCCTAGGTTCCCCGATGTTCTCTGAACATTACAGGATATCCCTTTTCGTGGGAACCAGAACATAAAAAAAAAAAAAAAAAATATGTATAAACATACATTGAGATTAGCATTCAATGGTATGAACTACACTATTGAATTTGATGAAATTTGCTCTATAAGTATTCAATACGTATGAATGCCAAACTTTTTAACACATTTTATTTTAGTGTCCTATAGGTACTTTTGCTGCTGTCAGACTCAAAGGGCATTCTTTTCTAGCAAATTATATAATTCCTTCGTGAATTATTCCTTGCACAACCTAAGCCATGATAACGCCAAAGAGCTATCTGATTTTATAATCGAAGTTCAATCGAGTTAAATGACGAACTGGGTAATCTTTCAGTGTTCTGTGCATACTTTTCTTTTTTTTTACTCTTTCCTCTTGGAAAGTTTTTTTTCTTTTTGTGTTTTGTGTTACAGTTATACCAAATTACTTGTTATGAGATATATATCTTGCGAAAAAATGAAGAATTGAATAGAATAAAGCTCTTTATCTACTCCTATTAAATTATATATTGATTATTCAACTGCTTTTGAGCAATTAATAGTATCTATAAACAAACAACGTGAGTTATAATAACTCACTATTATAACTCATCACTATAATAAATCGGAAAAGATTCTTGGAATTATTTTCGAACCGAATATCAAGGTGGCTCTGTTCTTCTGTACAAGCCGTTTGGCCGAAAGGGAACAGTCCATTACTGTTATTGAGGGGAGTAATGTCACTTGGATAATTTTGACGTTTTCAAATTAAGTTAATACCTAATTATTCTGAATTTTGTGCTGAAAAAGATGAATTCAGATAGTGAAGATGAATTATTATGTACACCTCCAGAAATAAGACAAGTAGCTAATGTTACCATACCGAATTTATTGACCGAAAAATCCCAAACAAATATAAAGGTGTAGGTACACAAAAATTTTCAAGATTGGTGTAGCAGCAAGAACATTATTAGGTCATCGTTCACAGAAAATGTACTTTTGGCATATTTTAGTGAACTTAGCACTAAATATAAAGCATCGTCCCTATGGACTTTCTACTCCATGCTAAGAAGCACACTCAACATAAATAATGGAATCAATATAGAAAATTATTTGAAATTACACGCGTTTCTTAAACGTCAATCAGAGAAATATCTAGGTAGAAAGGCAAAAACTTTTAGGTCAGAGCAACTTAATAATTTCATAAATGGAGCTCCTGATGAGAAATATCTGGCGACAAAGGTAGTAGATCTCACATTATTCAATCGTTTTTATCATCTAGTCAATTACATAATTTATTTTAGGTTGCTTTAATAATGGGCATTATGGGTGCTTGTCGTGCAGCAGAATTGCACTCTATGCAGATTTAGAAGATCATGGATCTATTTTTATGGTCAGTGTACCAAATACAAAAACAAAAATTGCCAGAAAATTCACTGTTAAAGGAAAATTTTATACCATAGTTAAGAAATATTTGAATTTCCGTCCTACTGATATATCGCAAACGATATATTATTCTTTAAATTTCAAAATGGAAAATATCACTCACAAAGAATTGGCATTAATAAATTTGGAGCAATGGGGAAAGACATTGCTACATTTTTAAAATTACCACAATGTAATTTATATACAGGACATTGTTTTATTAGTAGATGCTGGAGGGGATATAACGGCACTGAAACGCCATGGCGGTTGGCGATCAACTACTGTGACCGATACTGCAAATAAAATATACAGTTCTATAACACCTCAACCAGTTAGTACATCAACAACATATATGCAACAAACCCAAAATGAAACAATAAACTTGCATAATTCAGTCCCACATATTCAGTTTACTGGGTTTACAGTTAATTTTATTAATAAAAAAAATGAGTAATTACAGTTAAAATTTGTATGGCATTGTTATAGGTAACTATTAAGATTTGTGAATAAAGTTCTTTCTCTGTACTTGTATCTTAGTATTTATTGTTATAGTCGTAGATAAAGTATAGTATTCAACTTGCGTTAATGGTCATAACTCACTTGATGAATTACAACACTCGCCTGCGGCTCGTGCTGCAAACTTCATCTGCGTGAGTTATGACCTACATTACCGCTCGTTAAATAATATACTATTAGAGCTTTATACTGTCACTGATTACAATTTTTTAAACGGAATTTGTTTATTGATTTGAATAAAATGAAATTATCTTCACTACAACGTTAACAATTTGGCATATACAGGATATAATGGTTAGGCAGATATCAAAATGGTGATAACGTACCTACTCTTATTCATGTATTAGGGTTATAAACATCTCTTTAACGATTTTTTCCTTGGCCTTTTCTCATCGCTTTTTTGCTCTTTACTAGCATATCTTTTTTTTTTTCAGGAATGGCAGTGGAAGACTGTGTTATGGCTCGATTGATCTTTGATCTGTACAAATCGAACTCTTAAAATATGTAATTTTATTGAAATTGCTGCAGACCGGGAAATCCCTTTTATAATTCAATAATAAATGTGAGTTAGGTACAGTTTTTGTTTATTCAATTCATTCAAAATTTATTGTATGCACGAATTTTTCTTGCGATGAGGAATGTTTCCCAGAAAGCCACAGGGAAGAGGCATATGGTATCTGTTCGGAAACATCTCGATTTGCGTAGAAATATCTCTACCCTACTGCACAGAATTCATCTTCATGCGAACAAGTAGCGCCATCTGATGGACTATTGCATCGTTATATGCCACGGTTCAAATATCCTTCACTTTGCTCGGTGTTTTTTCTTCTGTAAGATCGTGTTTTTCATTACATATGAATATTTTGCAATCTTACCTAGTTTGGCACAGGTTGGCTACAAATACACAAACCGTATGAGTTTCTTGGCTTACCAAAGATCTAACAGTGAATTTGGATTGTCATATAGGGCCATCTCACAAAGAATAGAGGTACCAGTATGGCAAGTACCTCGAAAATTTACGAGATGGCGCTATAAGTATCGATTCGTAATTATTTTTGTTGTGTAAAATCACATTTTTTCAGGAAAGACGCCTATACAAATAAACGTAAAAAGCAAAACCCTATCTAGATACAAAATGTCATCCAAATCGAAATATACAAGAATTACTCGTTTAAAGATATAAGATAAGATAAAACAACCACAAGTAGTGTTTTGGGAAATTATCCAATTCATAATATCGATTTCTATACTTTTGGATACTTATGTATTTTTCTATAAGAGAAGGCATTCGACTTTTATTCATTTTTCAAATATACATTCAATTACCAACGTATTTTATTTCATTTACTTCTCATCTTCTGTATCACAGGAGTCAAAAAGCCCCTTCTTCCTCATCCTTTGGAATTCCTTCTCGGCATCGTAGGTTCTGAAAAAAAATAAGGATAAATAATTCATGAGCAACGAATACAATACTCCCTGGGGCTCAATACTTGAAATAGCAGGACATTTTTCTCCACAGAATTATTTCATACTTTCAAATTCTCTTGGGAAATATGAAACGTAGGTAGGAATAGTTATTCTTGGACGAGTTAGGACTGTGTTTCCAAAAGGAACTATATAAGTGACGTATATCGAGTATGATTTCAGTAGAATTTATATTTTAACCAATCACATTCTCCGAACACGACAGGTTTTATTATTACCCCTATTATGAATTTGAATGTGGGGGTTTATTGGTTAGAATTCTCGTACTGATACGAATTTTGAAATGACAAAGAGAAATTTTGTAAGCGATAAACAAAAAACTCTTTTGGCAAATTTACTAATAAATTCAACCGAATGAATTCTGATATACAAACCGTCTATGCCCTTGCATAAGCTGCTCTCTCCTGTTGGTCATATTATTGATAATTAATTCTTGCATCTTCCATTTTCGCGATTTTGTCAAAAATAACAAACGAAAACAATCAAATCTCAAGAAACAACAACAAATAATCGTGTTCAGCCAATAAATCTCACCAGTGAATTATATTTCTCCTAGTGAAAACTTGGAGAAAGTAATCCTACAGTTTTGAAAGGAATCAACTCCTGAAATAAGTGTCAAGAATAGCAAAATCCAGTATTGAGAGAAAATGATGATGTCATTTTCTCTAGAGAATATTTTCCTGCGAATTCAAGAATTGGGTCCCTGGGAAATTTGCCTTTCATCATTATTTTCAATAATATCTATCAAAAGAGTTTTTTGTTTATCGCTCACAAAATTTCTCTTTGTCATTTCAAAATTCGTATCAGTACGAGAATTCTAACCAATAAACCACCACATTCAAATTCATAATTTACAGGGATAATAATACAACCTGTCGTTTTTTGAGAATGTGATTGGTTAAAATATAAATTTCACTGAAATCATACTCGATATACGTCACTTATATAGGTAGTTCTTTTTGGAAACACATTCCTAACTCGTCCAAGAATAACTAGGTATTCCTACGTTGCTTATGTCCCAAGAGAATTTGAAAGTATGAAATAGGTACCTAATTCTCTGGAGAAAAATTTCATGCGATTTCAAGAATTACTGTATTGATTAATAAACAGTGGAATCCACATGTGAAATGAATTAGACATAAGAATTTATATAATTAAACGTATTGTCATATTTATTTTGTCACTGATTTACATCGCAGTAGGTACTCTGCTTCAACAATGAAAACAAATGCCAACGCTCGAAGCATTTCGGTGTTCTAGCACTTTGCTGGGTCAGTGTTGTATGAAATTTGTTTGGGTGTATTCGTTTGTTGATAGAAAATGTGAAATATTTTCGGTATCAAGTGCGAATGGATTGTGTTTTATCTCGATGGATTCGTAAGGAAAATATTAGATCTTAGGTAAGTGAATCGTCATACGTTTATTCCTTTGAAAATCATTTGAAGGTTATGAACTCTGATAAACTGATAATGCTCGACAACCTGAAAAAAGATATTGTCGAATTCACTCACATATAAAGTTACCCGAAATACCTACCTAACCAAATCATATTAGAATGTGGTCGTAAGTACCTATATACGTTGGAAATTTCAAGCCATTCGATTTGTTCGAAAATAAGGATGAAAACAGTTGTACAGAAATGTACGGAATCGCAAGAAACATTTTGGAAATAAATCTCTTTGAATTTTCAACATGAAACATCACAATTTCTTTCATTCAAAAATTTCCGAATACCTATAGGTACCTACCTCTACCTTATACTAGGTATTTAACTTTTTATCATAACTTCCTACATTATCAATAATCAATTAAATCAAAAATAACAATATTCGGCATAATTTAAAATAAAATATCATTAGAAAAGATTTCTTCATTTGCTTGCTTGCTTGTTTTTCATGGCCTATCCATTACGGATAATTCGCCAGTCTCGGGAATCCACTTCACCCAAGAACACACGGGGATGTCTCACTCGAAATGATACCACGAATGCCCAAAACTTTCACAATAAAATAACTTTGCGATGCACGTGGAACGGGTGTAACTCACATTAACCTGACAGCAGGATGTCGAATCGATTTCTTCATTTAAACTCCTTGTCAAAATAGCCAACCAGTCATTTGACTAAATCAATAGTAGGCTGTGATTTAGTACACCACAAATCGCTCACATTACCATACTTTCAGGAGTTATAACTGTAGAACGGAATGAGCTATTGACTTCGGATTTTCGTTGTACAAATTCAATGGTGTTCTACTTTGTATCGGCAGGGTTGCCATATTTTAAATATGTCTATAATCTAAATGAAAATTAATGTTGTTGTAACTTCGTTGTTAACCAATATTTCTTTATGAAATTTTCATGGTTTCCATTTATAACGACTACGAATCCAGTGGTGTAGTCAAATTTCGAAACAAAAATTGCCTAATAAACTTTTGCCGTTTTTAACGAAGAAAAAAAACCATAGAGTGCCTTGGAAATGAAACTAAAGTTATGAACATTTGTGTCAAGATACAGTTTTTGATGCTTAATTTTCAAAAATTTTTTTTTCTGAGAATGACTGAAAAATGCGTATTTTACAGGGGTGGTTCCATTTTAAATGGGTCACACTGTATATATATATATATATATATATAACTATATATAACTTTGACAGGAGCTTGTGTATGTTTTAAGTGAAAAATAGCGAGAATACATACATACATACAAGATATTTCAAGCTTTTTGATTGATTCAAAAATAACGCGTCTCTATCAACCAAGCTTTCAGAAAAAACAAATGCAATATTCGTACGACTTACTTGAAGAAATCAGCATAGGCTCTTTTATTTCCATTTCCATAAACAAATCGCATGTAACAGCCAGCTGCAAGTACGCTAATCCCGACAAAAACGAGGTTTTTCTTGATTTGGGCATGCAAAAGACTGCGCATTTGCGGCTTCGGAAGTTTTCCTGCTACATCTGACATCCTGGAAAATAAAAAACTCTTATATAGGTGAATAATTTCTCAATTTTTTTTTGTGAAAATCAAGAACTATGCATAAAAAATACCCATAAAACTACATAGAGGGGGGAGGAACATCTTGTATAGTATGCATACTATTATGGGTAAATCTCGGGGTAAATATTAAGATAACGTACTCATGCTCCCTGAATATAGGTAAAAAACTTTTCTTACGTGTTTTTGCCTGCTGAACACGAAGCCGGAAAAAATGCGGCTGTCTCATACGGGTTGGAACACTTTTTACTTTTTTTAAGCTCATTCTCAAGCACAGTTTCTTCGCACAAAAATCACACAAAATGTCTTCTTCTTTTTACCAGCATAAACAATTAACCCTCTAAATCACTTATTTTCGGCACAACTACGTACAGAATATTGCCGGTTTTATCGAAAAAATCTTCCTTTTTAAACAGTTACAAATAAACAAACTTCACACATCTGAATGAGATGAAATTTAGTAACTTTCCCCCTTTTTCATGTTGGTAATAACAAATAAATCACCACCAACTTTTCGAATTCAAATATGGCTAATAGTTTCCCCTTCATTTATGTTTTCAATTACTAACATGAAAAAAAGTTACTAAATTTCATCTGTCAGATGTGTGAAGTTTGTTTATTTGTAACTGTTAAAGAAGGAGGATTTTTTCGATAAAACCGGCTATGTTTTGTGCATAGTTGTGCCTAACATAAGTGATTTAGGGTTGATTGTTTATGCTGGTAAAAAGAAAGATGCATTTTGAGTGATTTTTGGGCGAGAAAACGGTGCTTGAAAATAAGGTTGAAAAAAAGTAAAAAGTGTTCTAACTCGGAAACGGTATGAGACCCCCGCATTTTTCCGGTTTCGTGATCAGGAGGCAAAAAGTGTTTTACCTATTTTCAGGGAGCATGAGTACGTTATCTCAATATTTACCTTATTTAGCAGTAAATTTTATTTACTTTCAATGTGAGTACAGGCTGGCCACAATTTTAATAGGATTTTATTATTACACTATGCCTGAAATTTAAAACAAAACGCATGAGCGCGAGACTTTTCCAGGCATGAAAATAAATAGGGCTGGTTCTACCCCCCCCCCCCCTAAATCGAGCGGATTTCAAGGACGTTTGTAGAAATGTCCGGTTCGCCAACAAAGTAATTATCTGCTGGACTTGACATAACCAACAAATAAATGAAATAAATAGTCATACATAGTTTTAGTTTTGTTTAGTATGACAGAAAAGTAGTAAAAATCTAGTACTAGGTAAGGAAAAAGTGGAAACAAATAATACAGTTGAGAATGTTTCCCTTTTCACCAGTTATACTATTCTTAAATTACTTAAAAACTTCAGGTAACTGTTAAATTTCCTCATGTTTGCAGCTCGGAAATTACTGCCTGAAACAATCACTGAATAATAGTTTAAAAAAACTAAAAAACACGCTTTTATAGAAAACCAAACTAAAAAAATATAAAATAAATTTTAATAAATATGAATTGAGAATAGTGTTAAAAAATTTAATAAATATAAATTAATATTAATGTAAATACGAAAAAAAACTATTTTATTTAAAAAAAGCGTGGGGTGCTTTTTAAGATTCAGATTGAGCACCCCACGCTTTTTTTTAAATACAATAAAAAAAATATTATTTACATTATTATTAATTTATATTTATTAATTTTTTTTACACTATTATTAATTCAAATTTATTAAAATTGATTTTTTATTTTTTTAGTTTGGTTTTCTATAAAAGCGTGTTTTTTAGTTTTTTTTAACTATTATTTATTTATTTTTTAGTTCGGTTTTTTATAAAAAGCGTGTTTTTTAGTTTTTCTGAACTATTATTTATTTTCTACTTTTTAGTTTGGTTTATTTATAAAAGCGTGTTTTTTTAATTTTTTTAAACTATTATTTGTTCTAATGTATTATTGATTCCGTGATTACTATTAGTAACTGTAATTATTTTCCAAATCATTAATGTGTACAGCTGTATTAATAGTCAAATCTCGATTTTAGAAGTCATTCACAGATTTTAACGTTGTCAATATATACAGTGTGCCGCCATCTTGAATTTTTCAATTTTCACGAAAGAATTTTTTATAATATTCGACTCCAAAAACCCCCACATACCAATTTTGAATAGAATCGGACCATAATCACAAAACTCGTCCACCATTTTGGAGCCGCCATCTTGAATTTTTCAATTAAGACAAAAGAATCATAATCTCCGACCCTCAGATACCAATTTTGAAGCGAATCGGACCATAATCACAAAACTCGTCCGCCATATTGGAGCCGCCATTTTGTTTTTTTCCACAAAAATTTATAAATGCATTGTCACCGGAATTATGTACACCTGCCAAATTTCAAATAATTCGGACGTCTGGAAGTGGGCGAAAATCAAGTCCAAATGAGTCGGTTACAAACAAACAAACAAACATACAAGTAAAGCTAATATAAAGCGTGTAATAAAAAAAAAAGGCATGGTGTAATAGTGCCAGTCATTTGGGGAAATTTAGCCATGAAAATAGACACAAAAATATGCACAAAAAAAGACATTGGTAGTATAATACGGGTTTAACGTTTGAATTATGTTAGAAAGGGAAAAAAGTAAAGTATTTTGGTGTACTCTGAAAACAGTGAAATCCGATCAAACATGATTCTTGCATAGAAAAAAGTTATGATTTTGTTTTATTATTTCAAGCTTTTATTTAACTTGACATTTGTATGTTTAGTTCAAAGTTCAAATCTTGCAAGTGACGTTTGACCCATTTCTAGTTGTCCGATTAACGTGAAATTTGGCAGGTGTTAATAATTTCGGTGACAATGCATTATGAAAATTTTGTTAGAGAAAAAAACGAAATGGCGGCTCCAAGATGGCGGAGGAGATTTGTGTTTATGCTCCGATTCGATTCAAAATTGGTATGTGGAAGTTTTCGGGGTCGAAGATCATGATTTTTTCAATCAAAATTCATAAAATCAAAATGGCGGCTCCAAGATGGCAGACGAGTTTTGTAATTATGGTCCGATTCTGTTCAAAATTGGGGGGTTTTTGGGGTCGGACGTTAAGAATTTATTGCCAAAATTAATAATTTCAAGATGGCGGCTCTAAGATAGTTGACGAGTTTTGTGATTATGGACCGTTTCTATTCAAAATTGGCATGTCGGGGTTATTGGGTCGGATTAGAATTTATCAAATTATTAATTTTTTCGTCAAAAATAATTGAGGGGCGCTCCATGATGGCTGACGAGTTCATTTTTAGTTGTGGTCTCCTCATTGAAGAGCTAGATAGCTCAAAACTTACAGGAAATAAGCCTCATAACAACGATGCTTGAACAAAAATGCATAGATTAATGCGTACTTGAGTACTAAAAAGCACAAAATATAGCTATTAATACAACGAGATTATTATGCGATTTATAATAGTCGAGGACATTGCTAGGTGACGAGGCTAGGTAATCGAGTTACATTCAAAGCTTTATCTTATCATTGACACGGCGATGCGAAAATAAAAGCAACAAGGTTTTATGTCATTTCATTTTGGCATTTCAAAATGTCATCATTAAAATTATGCAAGATTTTGATATTCCTAACGATATATTAGCTGCAGCCAACACTATAAGGTTGAACTTGCTTCCGGACAAATCTAAAATCCATTATGAAAAAGAATATCGGCAGTTTTGTAACTCTCTGATGATCGTGGACGCTAAAGGCAAAGGTGTATCCATCAAATTTGAAAACTGTCAAAATATTGTTTTACATGTTCATGAAAACTAGTTCTAATATTATTTGGTATCTAACGTATTATGCTTTCGTAACTAACGTATTAAATTATGGTAACTAATGTATTATGAGAAACTAAGGTTTTATGTAGGTTTTGGTACGTTTATGATGTTAATAATTATCAAAACAGATTTCATATAAAAATGTCTTAATCTTCAATAAACCGTCAAAATGGCGGAATCGAAAAATAACGTGGATGTGAACAATGAATTAAAACCTTGTAGAAGGTGTCAAAAAATTGCCCAAAGTTGTTTGAAATGTGTCACATGTGGCACTCTGTCACATATCGGTTGTTTGAAGTTATTAAAAGGTGTTAAATACTTGGTCAACGACGATGTGGTGTGCTGTGACGAGTTCCAAACCAACATGGAAGACCTAAAAGAGTCTATAACAACAGTTTGTTTATGACATCAAATAATAAATCAAAAACGTCGTGGCAAATAATAAAAAATGAAATAAATACAAACAAGGTCGCCAAGCTACCAGAGTTTTTTATTGACGATACGAACAAACAACTTTGCAATCCAAATGAGATTGCTGAAAGTTTTAATAATTTTTCAATCAACTCGATAAAAAAGCTAACGGAAAATATGCCCCTACCTGAAATTTCCAATGCTAGAATAAATGTTCAATCACTTTTCTTAGCCCCATACACAGAGGAGGAGGCATATCACATTATAATAGTAGTATCAAAAAAAAATTCCTCCGGTTCTGATAATATACCATGCTCTTTATTAAAACATGTGGCAACTTATATCGCTAGTCCTCTTACTCAGCTTATTAATGATTCATTTTCAGGAGAAAGTTTCCCTGATATTTTAAAAATGGCAATCATTCAACCAATTCATAAAAAAGGGGACGTTCACGATATCTCTAATTATAGGGGGGCGGCATTGTTATCAGTATTCTCCAAAGTTTTTGAAAAAGCATTCTACCAGAGACTGGTGACATTTCTTGATAATAATACATTTTTCAGTCCCTTTCAATTCGGTTTTAGAAGGGGAATGTCTACCAATCAAGCAATCATAGCACTGTATAATGAAGTTCTTCAAAACTTAGATAAAAGTAGGTTTGCAGCCTGTCTTTTTTTCGATTTACCGAGAGCATTCGAAGTAATTAACATCGAACTCCTACTTCAGAAGTTGGAAAGCTATGGGATACGAGGAAATGCTTTACAGTGGCTTGAGGGATTTCTATCAAATCGTACGCAACGTGTTAGATTACAACTTAACGATATTTCGTATTACTCTGAAGTAGAAGCGGTAAGCAGCGGCTACCCTCAGGGGAGTTTGCTGGGGCCTCTGTTATTTATAATTTTTGTAAATGATATAACATACAAAAACATGTCCTGAACTCACATATCGTTATACGCAGATGACACTTCTGTTGCCTGCTCTGGGGAATCTCTAGCAAATCTGAACAACACATGTACTGAGGCCGCAAATTATATCAATAATTATTGTCAAAAGAACAACCTTATATTGAATCAAAGTAAGACTGAATTGATCATGTTCTCCTTGAAGGATTTAAATAAAAGTTTTATAATAAAATTACATGATGAATCTATTGAACAAAAGCAAGTAGTAAAATACTTGGGAGTCTTAATAGACTCTAAACTTTCATGGACGTATCAAATCGATAACGTTCTAGAAAGATTAGCGAGACATTGTTTTGTAATCTGGCAGCTTCGATCAAGAATTGATCACAATCTCTTTAAATTGTACTATTATTCATACGTTTATTCAACCATGAATAATGGGATTCTAGCCTGGGGCAACAGTTCTAGGTCTAATGAAGTTTTTATTCAACAAAAAAGATTGTACGTAACATGATGTTCAAACCCAGGACGTTTTCCTGTCGCCAATTGTTTAAACAACGTGAGCTTTTAACGTTCCCTTCTCTCTTCATTTATAATTGCATATTATATATGAAAAATAACCCAGCTATTCTCAACCAGTCTCGTGAAAATGTGGTACACAACTTGAGGCAAAATTTCAATATCAATATACCATCCCATCGTTTGTCAACTGTGGCTAACAGTCCGTTGGTTTTGCCGATCAAATTATACAACCACTTACCCACTAGGCTTGAAATATTATCAAATGTGAACAAATTCAAATATGAAGTTCGAAAACTTTTAGTTAACGGGTCTTTTTATTCGGTTCCGGAATATATGTGTTGTAACCTGGTATAACCACCTACTCATGTACACTTTTATACAATGTCCTTTATATACTTCTTTATACACTGTTCTTCATACACTGTTTTTTGTCTCTACACTCTGTTTTTTATATACATTAGCATATATTATATTATTATATACTATACTATTATATATTTGTATTCTGTAATGATTGTTTTTCAACAGATTATTTAAAATTGACCTGACAATATCCTATACTTATGTATGTATTAGTCTGATTGGAAATAAAGAAATTGAATTGAATTGAATTGAATGATACGATAAAGATAATTAATATAAAACCTTTTTAAAGGCAAGCTTTTGTTCAAATGCACTAAAAAGTAAAAAATAATTGCTTTGGATGTGTGACGTAGGTTATTCCGTGAGTTATAGATTCAAAAGCTTGTCGCTTTTGTATTCGAACTGAAAATTTTGCGCGATAAGCTCTTGAATCGGTGAACTCACGAAATAACCTACGTCACACATCCAAAGCAATTATTTTTTAATTTTTAGTGCATTTGAATGAAAGCTTGTCTTCAAAAAGGATTTTTTTAAATTATTTTCTGATGGTAGATTCTGTTTGCTAATAAAGGGCTTCGTCAACAGGGTAGACCAATATTCATTAATTATTCACGAGTGAAAATCGGATGCGTAAAATTATTGAAAGTACATGGATGTGTCAAATTTTACAACAGCGGCCTACTAGATTCCTTTGTTTTCCAAAAACCATCAACATTTCTTATTTTGCAACAAATGTCGCAAACTTCAGAGCGTACACCCCACAAACGATAAGAAGCTCTTGAAAATTGCCATGCAATGATGCAAGAAAATATAGGGTGTTGCATTCGGAATAGTCGAGTTATTGCCATTTGTAATTTGTCATTTAAAAAAAATCGTAGTAGTCGATGGAACATCGACTCCAAAATCGCCTACATTTACTAACATGAGCTAAAGCCTGATGAATCGACTGGAAAACAGTTGGTTAAGTTATCTTGAATGGTTCTGAAGTTTAATTTTTTTGTGGGTCTATGTACGACCTATTTTGATAAATAAATTGACCTAAGTCAAAAACGATTGCAGATAAGTCTAAGAAACCTGCATACGTTATATCGATAAATTAGTGGTGAATTCAAAAATCTAATAAAAATGGGGGGTTGTCGTTTAAAAAAACAGAACTCAGTTGTGTATCTTATTTTGGGACATCCCAGTGGCGTATCTAGGAATTCTGCTTGGGTGGTAATGACATAAAAAGTTATATATTTCTACTTATAGGTTCAAAAAACATAAGTTTTTTTTCATTCAAATTCAAAAAAAAAATACAAAATTTAATAAAATAAAAAAATATATAGATATATACCTATAACAGAAACAAAGATTTCTTTCGTTAAAATAAAAATAAATATCACATAAAAACTTTTTAACAAAAAATTAAACCGACGAAAAAATCAACTGAAAAGCAAAAAATAAAATAAATCTTCTTAGTCTAAATGATAATTGAGCTCCTAAACTAATGTAAGTAACTGGTGAAATGGGGAAGTAAGTCCTCACGGTAGCAGCATGCTAAAACGCATTTATGATGACGCCCCTGTCGATGTTGACGTTTAAAAATAAAAATAAGGCCATACTGAAAATATCTTATCCACACGGAAAAAAGTCTATCTATTCCATGTCCTATCGACGAAATGGTCGCGTTTTTTAAGTCAGCGGACTTTTTTATGTATTACAAACAGTGGCGGATCTAGTAATTCTGCTTGGGGGGGTAATGACATAAAAAAGTTATATACCTCTACTTATAGGTACAAAAAACATAAGTATTTTTTTTTCATTCAAATTCAAACAAAAATACAAAATGTAATAAAAAAAAAAATATATAGATATATACTTATAAGTAGGTAGAAAAACAAAGATTTCTTTCGTTAAAATAAAAATAAATATCACAAAATGAAATCCAGTAACCCGATATAATTTAAAACATCTATTTGCACATATCTATGAACATGAAGTAGACCTAATCCAACCAACCGCTCCTGTTGCATCGTTGATCGCAGCCAAGTTTTCAATCGCTTCAACGAAAAAAAAACAAACTTTGTTCAGCGGATGCCATACTAGCAATGTACTCAAGATATGAAGACACTTTTTTATCAATATGTTAGCGTCACAAGATTTAAAAAGAAAAATAATTTAAAAATTCCAAAAAAATGATAGTATCAGCTGAACACTTGAAACAATGTAATTTCGTTGGAAAGTAATGTTTTCATTGAATCATGATATGTGAGGCTATTGTTAATCAAGTAATTTTTTTGGAAGCGCCGATTTTATTTAAACCCGAATAGTTGTTCACACAATGGCTCCATAATTTGTTTGCTTCCTGGAGAACATTTTACATGTGTACTCAATAATATCACGCTATAAAATCGTTTAAAAATTGATTATTTTGTTAATTATACATTTCTAAAGTAAACAAAATATGAGAAATTGAGTAAAAATTGGCATTATTTTTTCATTGATATTTCACATTATTGTCAGTTTTATCTGACAAAGGCATTTTACAACGTATTAAAAAAAATACGCAGTTTTTTGCATTATGTTGCAAATAATTTATTATGTTAAAAAAATCTTAGGTTTTTCAATTGTTTTTTTTTATTTAAATAATATACAGTGACCGGCAGAAAGTACGCATCATATGGGAATTTTTTTTAATATAATATTTTGACGAATGTCGATACATGCAATCGCTTCTGCATCAAAATAAACCCCAAAAGATGTTGTACAGTGCCGTTCGTCTTTTCTTTTGGATTTAATTTTTAAAATTATTCTCAAAACACACTTATTTGGGAAAATATTGAAAATGTTATTTGGAAAAGTTGTTTAGAACGACATTTTATAGCTATGTACAAGTTTGAGAAAAATCTGAGATGAAAAATAAAATAAATTTTGCCATAAAATAATTTGGAAAAATATTTCTGACAAAGAAACTCATTAGTAAAGCCCAAGAGTAATATTTTGAATAATATTTTGTAAAGATTCACCAGCTACTTCTATTTTATTCGAAGAAAATTTTAAATCTGTGGATTTGCCATGTGTTCAGCTGCTTCATAAGAGGTCACAGAAATATCTTCAGGACATTATAATCCCGATACTGTTTATTATTGACAAAGAACCATCTTTATTAATAATGAAAAGTAATGGGATTATAATGTCCTGGAGATATTTCAGTGACCTCTTATGAAGCAGCTGAATACATGGCAAATCCATAGATTTTCCGAATAAAATAGAAGTAGCTTGCGAATATTTACAAAATATCATTTGAAATATTACTGTTGGCCTTACTAATGAGTTTCTTTGTCTAAAATGTATTTTTCCAAATTGAAATTTTTATTATGGCAAAAATTTGATTTTTATTTTTTTATCTCAGATTTTTTACAAAACTTGTACATAGCTATAAAATAACGTTTTGAACAACTTTTTCGAATAATTTTTTTCGATATTTTCCCAACTAAGTGTGTTTTAAAACATAATTTTTAATTTTTTTAAATTTCCCTCCAAACACGAAAAGACGAACGGCACTGCACAACGTCTTTTGGGGTTGCTTTTGATGCAGAAGCGATTGCACATATCGATATTCGTCAAAATTTATTAATAAAAGAATTTCCCATATGATGCGTACTTTCTGCCGGTCACTGTATTAATAATTTTTTTCCTTAAAATTAGTAATTGGTTATTCTCTACCTAATAAGATTTTTTTATTAATAATGTAATTGAGGACCGTTATTTCAGAAGTGAACAAATCCACATTTGCCATGTTTTGAGTTAGGGTTGGATTTAGGTACCCTGGGATGATTGCTACGACATGCAATGAGTATTTTCAACAAAACTTTATAAATACCGTTTAGATAAAACATCAAAATCAGTTTTTTTTTCAATACGCAACGAATCCATATTTATTCAAAATATGATTTTTTTCGGTCAAAAATAAACAAATCCCTGTCTGAAAATTACAGTAATATTTCAAAATGGAACAAATCCAACAAGTATTGTCAAGTCGTACAAATTAATTGAAATATTTGATTTCTCTAAAATTTACCAAAGTGGATTTGTTCTTTTTTAAAATTACGCTCTTCAATTGTTTATTTACTTAACAATTAGATGTAAACAAACTTCGATTGACATTATAATTTTTGTTATAATAATAAACTCTTAACAACCTAATGCAAAAAAAACAATTTTTGAAAAATATTCAACTTATCCATTTGTTTATAAATATTTTATAAACATAAAGCGTATTTTTTTAAACGTTGTTAAAATGCCTTTGTCGGACATAAAACTGATAATAATGTGATATATCAATAAAAAAAATTCAACATTTACTCGATTTCTCATATTTTGTTAACTTTATAAATTTATAATTAACATAATAATCAACTTTTAAACAATTTTATAGCGTGATATTATCTAGTAAAATAGTAAAATGTGCTCCAGGAAGCAAAACAATTAATTATGGAGTCGGTCTGTGAACAATTCTGTTTTTAACAAAATCAACGGTTCCAAAAAAAATTCTCAATTAACAATAGCCTTACGTTGAAAAGGGAAACATTATCAAATGAATATTGATAGAAATATTTTTCTGTGAATTGAAAAATCCACGATTAAAATGAAGTTATTTTTTGTGAATGTCTACTTCCCCGGCTAAAGCCACGCTGGACATTGAACTACATCTGATAGATATTCTGAAAAGGCCCTAACTCAAAGAAAAATCGAAATTGAAAATATGCATTTTATTCAGATAGTTATTTGATTTTCTATTCCAGTCTTAATTAAGGACTCATAAAGATGAATGAGGCAAAGAAGAATGTTTTCCAAAAGAGAGTACTCACCAGAAATCATTCGTAACATTGACGCAGGAGAGACCATCGTATTCACTAGGTCTTCAATACATTTTTGTCGACGAAAATCTATTTCACGCTTCCACGATCATCAGGAAGACCGGAAGAAATGGGAAACACATTGTCAAGGAGCAATCTCACTTTGCAAAGATGGAAAAATTTAGAATCATTTCTTTTGGAGAGACACTTTGAAATTAGTGTTTTCTGACATTAAAACCTGTCATGGGGTATGATAGATTGATTTGTTGAAAATATAAACAGGATGTTCATAAAATCAGATGTGGAATCATCTGCGACTGAAAGATAAACTTTAGTCACTATCTTCCATCGTCAAGATAACTTCATGTCAGAAAACACTAATTTCAAAGTGTCTCTCCAAAAGAAATGATTCTAACTTTTTCCATCTTTGCAAAGTGAGATTGCTTCTTGAAAATGTGTTTTCCATTTCTTCCGGTCTTCCTGATGATCGTGGAAGCGTGAAATAGATTTTTGTCGACAAAAATTTATTGAAGACCTAGTGAATGCGATGTCTCTCCTGCGTCAATGTTACGAATGATTTCTGGTGAGTACTCTCTTTTGGAAAACATTCTTCTTTGCCTCATTCATCTTTATGAGTCCTTAATTAAGACTGGAATAGAAAATCAAATAACTATCTGAATGAAAATGCAAATTTTCAATTTCAGATTTTTTCTTTTCAGTTAGGGCCTTTTCAGAATATCTATCAGATGTAGCTCAATGTCCAGCGTGGCTTTAGCCGGGGAAGTAGTTGTTTTCTGTTAGACATTCACAAAAAATAACTTCATTTTAATCGTGGATTTTTCAATTCACAGAAAAATCTTTCTATCAATATTCAATTGAGAATGTTTCCCTTTTCAACATGAATACCCCACAAAAGGTTATCTTGACGATGGAAGATAGTGACTAAAGTTTATCTTTCAGTCGCAGATGATTCCACATCTGATTTTATGAACATCCTGTTTATATTTTCAACAAATCAATAGCCTCACATTATTATAATCCAATTAAAAAAAAATGTTTCTAATGAAATTACATTATTTCAAGTGTTCAAATGATACTATAATTTCTTTTATTTTTTTATTCATATTTAACAGTATGAAAAAATATTTTATGTGCATACCTCTCTTGAGAGGTGATGTGCTCCTGCATTAACGCCCACGCGGAGCCCTAGTTTCAACGTTGAATTAAAATTATAAATAATTGAGATATAATTCCGAAAGTTGGAACATTTTCATGGAAAATTTCCTCCTCTTCTAGAACCTCTTTTTAAATTTCCTCTATCATCAATAGTTTTTGAGCTATTACCCAAAAACGGCCTTATTTTATTTTGTTTTTGTTTAAAAAAAATAGCAAATTCTCGTCGGCGGAAAAAATCGAAAAATACATCTTTCTCAAAATAACATATTAGACTTGGAACGATTTTTCGCAGGAAACTCACTTTTCGACTAGACTAATTGTTGAGTTTAGATAAACCGAGACAAAAACACAAATCAAATAGTTATGATTCATCGAAAAATACTCTGAGCGGCATTCTCAAGTTTGATTTATGAACTGTAATAAACACTTCTGGGCCCATAACCTATTGAACTTAGTAGGTCAGGGATTTAAATAAAATACATAATTCGTTTGAACCGTCTATTTCAAACGTATATGGAGATAAGAGGCAATGTCAGGATTCAAAGATCATATTTAAAGAATCGATTGAAAATGAAGGAAAGACTTACATGATGTTAAACGGTAAATACGGTAACCCTGTATCAAAGCTACTGTTTAAACACAGGTCTGCCAATTTAGTCTACTCGACAAGTTGGAAACGGTCTAAAATAGAGATACTGTTCTTAAAATTATGTGTGATAGCTCATTGGATCCGGAATAACGCCTAGAAAAATGTGCCAAGAGCGTGTATTAGCACATAAAAAATTGCAAAAGTTATAAACAATTGAAGATGAAAAAAAATGGCATTTCGTTTTTTGCCAATATTTCATAAACTATTAATATTTAAGAAATTTCAAAAAAATATTCTGAAAGAGAAGGAAATTTCCAATAAAAAACTCCCAAAATTATGGTGTATTCGGAACACTATAAATATTCCCGTTGGAAATTTTACTAAAAGTTTATTTTTCAACAAGTCAAACGATTGTTAACTAACAACATTTTCTCGAACTTCTGTCTTAATTGTAAATGAAAAAAAATGTTTAAATAATTGTCGTAAAAATTTTTCGCTTCGTAGAGCTTTTTTTATATACATACTCAACAAGATCACGCCATAAAAGTTAAAAAAATATTCATACTTTGTTTATAATAATTTTTATACTTGAACAAAAACTAAAAAATCCAAGTAATGTTGTTGAAAAAAAACCTTTTTTTCTTAATCATCATATTATCGTTTTTTTATCAATACAAGATATAAATTGATTTGCAAAAAGAAAATTTCCGTCATTTGTTGATCAATTTTTTATAAACAAATTGATTATTTCAATATTTTTGAAAATTTTTTCGCCACAACTTCATTATATTACAAATTTTATGATTTTTGAAAAACATAATCCTAGATAACAATTTTTAATTGTTTATAATAGTTTTTTTTATATTTCTATTGTTTAAATAATTAGTTAAGAATATTTTTTTTCTAAAAATCATAATTGACAGTCTTCTATGGAGTAACAATACAATACAATACTTTGTTATATATGGTTGTTTTTGTAAATTTTGGAAGTTTCAGAAAAAAAATCTAACAAAGTTAAAAATTCATTTATAACAAATTGGTAAGTTAATAAACAATGGAGTTGTTGTAAACAAATTGTTTTTTGTACTTCATAGAGGACTGTCAATTATGATTTTTAGAAAAAAAAATCCTAACTAATTATTTAAACAATAGAAATATAAAAAAACGATTTTAAACAATTAAAAATTGTTATTAAGAATTTTTTTTCAAAAATATAATATTTGTAATATAATGAAGTTGTGAAAAAAAATTTCAAAAATATTGAAATAATCAATTTGTTTATAAAAAATTTATCAACAAATGGCGGGTTTTTTTTTTGCAAATCAATTTATATCTTGTATTAATAAAAAACGATAATATGATGATTGAGTTTTTTTTTTTTTAACAACATTACTGGGATTTTTTTTTTTTAGTAAAAAATTATTATAAAAAATATAATATTTTTTTAATTTATGGTGATTTTAAATTATATAAAAAGGTTAAACAATTTTTATTTTTGTAATTTTTTTTTCATTAAGTAGTTAAATATGTATATAAGAAAGGCTCTACGAAGCGAAACATTTTTACGACAATTATTCGAACATTTTTTTTTCATAGTGTTCCGAATACATCATGATTTTTTCAAATTTAAAAAAACATATTTATTACCTTAAATAAAGTAATTAATGTGTCGTACTCGCTTTTGACGCCGCGCGCGCAACCTAAAAATGTCGCTCGGAGACCCATTCTTAGCGTTAAATTAAATTTATAAATAATGGAGATAGAGTTCCGGGAGCTTTTATTGGAAATTTCCTCCTCTTTCAGAATCTTTTTTTGAAATTTCTTCAATATTAATAGTTTATGAAATATTGGAAAAAACGAAATGCAATTTTTTTTCATCTTCAATTGTTTATAACTTTTGTAATTTTTTATGTGCTAATACACGCTCTTGGCATATTTTTCTAGGCGTTATTCCGGATCCAACGAGCTATCACACATAATTTTAAGAGCAGTATCTCTATTTTAGACCATTTTCAACTTGTCGAGTAGACTAATTATAATATGTGCGAATGTAACCTGTGAAAACGCCTCTTGAAAACAAATGAAATTATCACGAATTAGATAACGACGAAATTCTGAATTTTTTCCTATTATGCACACGCCCAGATCTATGTATAGCAATAACCATGTCAAGCAGGTACCAAAGTAGTAAATAACTTCGATAGGTACCAAAGTAAAACTAGTAAAGAACTCTGGACATGCCTGAAAAGAGTTTTGAGATATATTAAAGGTTCTATAGACTTAAATTACCTTATACACGCAAAACTAATTATGTAAATATTATTGAAGATTGTGTTTTCTGACTGGGGTAATAATGAAGTGGACAGAAAAAGTACAAGAGGGTACCTATCCAAAGCCTTCGAAAACTGTATGATTTCATGAAACTCAAGAAAGCAAACCTCAACGTTTCCCAACGAAAGCAGAATATATGAAATATTCAAAGATAATAATGCTATACGTGTAGCAAAGATTCCCACAAACCACAAAAGAACCAAACATTGATATAAAATATCATGGTACACGTAAACAAATATTACAAAATAAAGTAATACTAAACAATTGACTGATGCCCTCACAAATTACTACCTATACCAAAATTATTACTCACAAGAACAAATGTGGGATTGAATTGATTTTTCTATTAATATTTCTTTTGGTTTTGTTTTTGAGTGGGAGTGTTGAGCTTAGATAAATCGAGGCAAAAACACAAAACAAATAGTTATGATTCATCGAAAAATACTCTGAGCGGCATTCTCAAGAGGGTTTGATTTATGAACTGTAATAAACACTTCTGGCCCTTATAAACAAGAGATGCTTTCAGGAATGATACAAACATAGTTAGTCGATACTCAGCTTTTGTACGAATCGTTTATACAGGGTGTAACATAAGTACGTTGAAATATTCCTGAGACAATTTTAAGAAAAAAAGTCATTAACTTGTGTCCGAAAATGCTTCATTTCGGAGATACAGGGTGTTAAAATTGAATTTTTTTGTTCGCTTTTTAAAAATAACTTTTGCAAAAAATTAGTTATTTGCACAAAATTTGGTACCCGGGGCTTTTTTGACGTGGGAAATCATAATTTCGTATTAATTTTCATGTAACATCTAGAGGGCGCTGCGTACGCTGTCATTATTTATTTCAAATTGCCCTAACATTTTTGACAGTAAACTTTTGGTACTTTTCATGAAAAAACCTTATTTCCACACCTTTTCCAAGTAAAAAATGTACACTTCAACAAAATCTTATTTAAATTTTATCAGATTGAAATTTTTCAAAACATGGTTGGTTTTTGTCATAAGTTTTTTGCAACTGCCGTTATTTTCATCAAACTTCAAACACAGACTTCTTTCAAACTGAGCATTATCAAACGGCTTAACAATCCAAATTTAAGAAATTTGTCAGGTTTTATTATTCAATCAGAAAGTGCTACATTACAGAGTTTGTGAAAAAACAATTCGGAGAAGTACTATGTTATTTATCAGGCAATTAAACATATAAAAATTGAACGAAACAACTATTACAACAACTGTTCAAAGTGACGACCCCCAACAGTAATACAAGCTTCTGCTCTCCTCATCAAAGAATTCCGCACCCGTTGAAAAATGCCGGGAGTGTTTCTTATCGTTTCGCAGCAAGCTATGATGCGATCCCTTAACATTTCCTCGTTTTCAATGGGGCTAGCATAACCTAGTGATTTTAGGTGTCTTCAAAAGAAAAAATCGACGGGATTGAGGTCCGGTGACCTCGGGGGCCAATGCTGAGTGCCTCCTCTTCCTATCCATCGTTGGGGATATGCTACGTCTAAGACATTTCTTGCTATCAGACTAAAATGAGCAGGGGCTCCATCGTGCATAAACCAAGAGTGATTTCGGAGACCAATGGGAACATCTTCCGTAAGCTGGGGAAGCTCGTGTTCCAAAAAATTTTGGTAAGCATCTCCATTCAAACATAAGGGGAGAAAATAGGGACCAATTGAATAATCCCCAATTATGCCTACCCATACATTAAAAGAGAATCTGTCTTGGAAATGAGTTTGCGTTATCGCATGTGGGTTATCTTCCGCCCAGATGTGGTTGTTATGGAAGTTCATGATACCATTTCTTGAAAAATTAGCCTCATCTGTGAAGAGGATTTTCGATAAAATTTGGGGATGTTGTTCGACTTTTCTTTGAAGCCATTGAGCAAATTCGATACGTGGTTGAAGTTCACGTAGCGTAAGTGCCTGGACACGCTGAATATGATAAGGATGTAATTGTTGTTCCTTTAAGATTCTGTAAACGGTCATGTGACTAATTTGTCTTGTACTTGTCTCTGGATGTTCACTAGTTTCTTCGAGAACCGCCCAGTTCTTGTAGTCCTACTGCAGAATTTCTTTCAAAGCTTCCAGATTCGGAAAGTCGCCGGAAAAGATTCGCAAATGTCGCTGCACGAGGAGTGACGCGTTGGGGATACCTTTCCTGATAGATGCGTCTGGCCTCGGTTGAATTTCCGTCAGCCAAGCCGTATGCAAAAACCATATCAGCCATTTCAGCTTTCCTAAAGTCAGGCATGGTACCAAAAAATCACTTCATAAACTCCGAACTGTGAATTTGTCAATGAATAGTTGAAATTGTGACAGCGAACTTCTATTTTTATAAACGAACGTTCATAGCCTACTCGCAGAGTGACAGAAATTATTGGAATCAAATTTGGCTTTGCTGATTAAGCAGTTTAGAAGAAGTCTGTTCGGGTATACTGCGTATAAAGTTTGATGAAAATAACTGAAATTGCAAAAAACTTAAGTATGACAAAAACCAACCATGTTTTGAAAAATTTCAAAAATCTGTTTCTCGAAAACAAATCATTTTTCGATAAACATTTCATAGGAAAAAAGTAGTTTATTTTGACGAGACCTACCACATACTTAGTTTTTGTAATGTTCTCAGCAACTTCACTTAGCGCCCTAGGAGCTAAGTAACATGCATCGATATAGAAAATTGTAAATATCTCGAAAACGATCACCTCCAGCGTTGTTGAGGAAGTGTAACTTTTCGGAACGAAGTTCCTTATCGCGCGTTGCGAAAGGGGGCTAGACGGAATAAATTAAGACCAAAAGTTGTAACGACACTTTTTGCTGTAGTTGTAAGCCGTGCGGCGTGCGCGTGTTTCTCTGTCTGTGTCTCTCTCTCTCTCTCATAGAAAGCAAGCCAGTTATTTTCGTTTCGTCTTTCTATTGCGCATTGAACAGTGTGGTGTCGCGACGATTATTTTTGTTGAGTGTATACAAGTTTTTTGTACATAAAAAATAATAACAATAATGAATCCTGACAGTGTTTCTGCACAAGTTCCGGATATTGCTGATGGAGTTAGCTAAGTAGAGATTTTATACAGACAATAATAAATGCTTATGTATTTTTAGCAAGTACGCATTATAACCTCTCTTTACTATTGTGCTAACCAAGTCATACGCGTTATAATCTCTCCATTATTGTGTGTTTAGCAAGTGTACGCGTCATAACTTTAATAAACTTAAAAACAAATTATATTTTAATATTACAATATCAATGCGTATGTACTAAAATTGAGCCTACTGATTAAGTTTATATTACATTATATTTGTTAATAATAAAAAAAAATATTATAACTTAAAAAAAAAATTATTACAATTCCTTCACTAATTAATCGAAAGAAACTTCGTTCCATCCGGGTGTCTCTTGACACATCTCAACTTTTTTTACTTGGAAAAAGTGTGGGAATAAGGTTTTTTCATGAAAAGTACGAAAAGTTCACTGTCAAAAATGTTAGGGCAATTTGAAATGAATAATGACAGCGTACGCAGCGCCCTCTAGATGTTACATGAAAATTAATACGAAATTATGATTTCACAAGTCAAAAAAACCCTGTTATGCCCTGTAACTACAGAAATGCATTTAAAAGATAATTACCAAGACGTAACCATTGTATACCGAATGCTTACATGACTCATCTAGGAGAGAACAACAAAGTTTTTTATTGCTACCCGTTACAGTCACATCGAGATAAGGAAGTCAGTTTAAATAATTACCAAAACTAAGTCGATAAACACTGAGCAGTTGAAAGACGAGGTAAACAACTTATAAATCACCGGGAGTCGAGACACCTCTGAAATTCATAAACACACTTGTTGGTCATTAACTCAGCGATAACGCACCAGCGATCGTAAATACCTGTCATTCAGTAAAATATTATCCAATTATAACATAAGATAAGCCAGAACGGGTTAGACAAACAAGTCCCTTATCAGTTTTACGATGTCACGCGTTAACATACTCATAAAACACACTAAGCTCCGCCCACTAGCTCCCGTGTGAAGATCATATAAAAGCGTGAGTTTCATGTCAACAAATAAGCAGTTCGATTTGGTATTCCACAGTGAACACGAGAATATGCCATTCTCAAAAGTTAGGTTAAAAAGTCAGTCTAATTACAGTATCGTGCAATAATAATGGGAGTTTCCAAACCAGTGTAGTTAACTTCAGCAAACATAGAAACTCGGCCGATTCAAATCAAGTATTGAAGCTCCTAGTAAAAACACGAGTGAACAGTATAGTTTCCACAAATTGTCAAAGCTTACAAAACAGAGATCATAACGGGATTCCGCAATTTCGATGGTTCACTATCACTTAGAAAAACCTTATCTGTATACGAATATACCGGACGAATTAATTAGAATAACCGATTGACGCGGGAGAAAACGAACTGATAATAATAAATTCTATTCTAATTGCCGTTTAAAACTACTCCAGTGAATAAGTGTTAAACAGGGTGAGTCTCATGTTTGTATTTCTGTATTTATGTTTATGGCAAAACCCAACCCATTAAAATGTGTATGTGTCTATAAAGTATGTCCATAGTTTTCAAGATCACCAAGTTTTCAAAAAGAGAATTATTGTTAGTCGTTTGCAGCACTTGATTGCAAGATTTCTTTTAGTAAAATTATTTCTATTGTGAAGATCATTGCAGAATTATCCGCCAATACGCTAAATTAGTTTTCATTGTATGAATATGGTTGCCTATCATTCGTCCATAGACGATTGAGAGAATTGTGTGAAGTTTTATTAAATATATATATATATATACATTCTTAACTTTTATGAGTGCATTATTATTTTATTAAATCATTGTTTGGTTCGAATCTTTCTGAACGGTAGTATTTCCTGAATAAACAGCCCATGTTCCGGTATTTAAGAGAAATGAACTCAGATCTGAGCCGCTCCAGACCTAGTTTCAGTATCGACCTTCTTCAGACAGTCGATTGCTCTTAATACCGTTTTTCCAACCTAACGAATAATGTCTGGTATTACAGGTGTGGTGGGTTAAATCACAACACCCCGTAGTCCAGTCGTCAACAACCCCGCGTACCAAATTTCGTGCAAATAACTTATTTTTTGCAAAAGTTATTTTTAAAAAGCGAACAAAAAAATTCAATTTTAACACCCTGTATCTCCGAAACGAAGCATTTTCGGACATAAGTTTAAATGGACTTTTTTTCTCAAAATTGTCTCAGGAATACGACACTTGAATATTTTAACGTACTTATGTTACACCCTGTATATATTTATATTTTTGTTGTATAAATAACTATTAGAACTACTATTTGTAAGAATTTTTGTTTTCGTCCTATGAATGGTAAAACCTGGCAAAGTTTTTTATAAACGCATTCGCATAAAAATTGTTAGGTATAACCAGAATTGTCGAATGGTTGGGAAATCGTTCCAAAACGAATTAAGATAGCCTTTCATAGATGTAATACAATCTGTTATTTCCATTATACATATATCATTGTTATGTTACTTTGTTGCGAAACTATTGTTAGATGTTGATGAAGTGTGATATACCACGAAGCGGTTTTTTAATCGTTATACTTGACTCCGAATGTTTTTTTGTTGTGTACATTCAATGAATACATAGTTAAAAATGTGACAGCGAACTTCTATTTTCATAAACGAACGTTCATAGCCTACTCGATTTAATTAACTTAATTTGCAAGCGGAGAGTGACAAAAATATTGAAATCAAATTTGGCTATACTGATTAAGCAGTTTAGAAAAAGTCTGTCCGGGTATACTGCGTATAAAGTTTGATGAAAATAACTAAAATTGCAAAAAACTCATGACAAAAACCAACCATGTTTTGAAAAATTTCAACAATCTGTATCTCGAAAACAAATCGTTTTTCGATAAACATTTCATAGGAAAAAAGCAGTTTATTTTGACGAGACCTACCACATACTTAGTTTTTGTTCTCAGCAACTTCACTTAGCGCCCTAGGAGCTAAGTAACATGCATCGATATAGAAAATTGTAAATATCTCGAAAACGATCACCTCCAGCGTTGTTGAGGAAGTGTAACTTTTTTACTTGGAAAAAGTGTGGGAATAAGGTTTTTTCATGAAAAGTACCAAAAGTTCACTGTCAAAAATGTTAGGGCAATTTGAAATGAATAATGACAGCGTACGCAGCGCCCTCTAGATGTTACATGAAAATTAATACGAAATTATGATTTCCCAAGTCAAAAAAACCCCGGGTACCAAATTTCGTGCAAATAACTTATTTTTTGCAAAAGTTATTTTTAAAAAGCGAAAAAAAAATTCAATTTTAACACCCTGTATCTCCGAAACGAAGCATTTCCGACACAAGTTTATGAAGACTTTTCTTCTTAAAATTGTCTCAGGAATACGTCACTTGAATATTTTAACGTACTTATGTTACACCCTGTATACGTTTGAAATAGACGGTTCAAACGAATTATTTATTTTATTTAAATCCCTAACCTACTAAGGCCCGATTTCACCAACCTCTTTAAACGAGTTTTGTTCAAATTAAACTTAGATTAAGCTTTCTACACGTCATATTGGATTTCACCAGGAACTATAAACGCGTTTAGTTCTAAACGGCGTTTCCACTTAAAACGGGCTGAATTTGGCCAGTTACGAAGTTAAACGACGTTTAGTTCATTGGTTTCGTGCACGTTTGACAGATGGTTGACATTGGAGGTAAAACAACCTTACTTTTCCGATTTGTTTATGTTGGAGAATTGAACATTTTTACCTATTTCAAAAAGAATTCAGTAGTTGGATTACATGTGTTATTGTTTAATTCGTAGATGATCATGCCTTCATATTGTTCTGTTGTGAAATGCAATAAAAATGCATCAAAAGACGGCCGAATACGATTTTTCAGGTAAATTGTACATGTTTGTATTTTTGACCCTGTTATCAGAATTCCATCTGCTGTTGTAAGAAATAATCTCCTAGAGAAGGCAGCCTAGATACATGCCATCAAACGAAAAGACTGTTCTGATAAGTTAACAAAATATGGTAGAGTTTGTTTCAGACATTTTCACTCTGGTAAAGGAAATATGTTGTGCCAATTTATTTAATAAGCTGGGTGCCGAATGAAGTCCAAAGAAGGAATTTATTTGAGTGCGAATTTACACGATCCAATAAATTGGTCAATTTTGTGACCTTGAATTTTATTGATAGGTGTAAAGAGAAAATTGTCGTCAATTTGAACTTGACCAATAAATTGATGAGTTTAGAATCGGTTCTAATTTTTCATCAATTTTTAGTGACAATTTGCAGTAACTTTCGGCCATGAATTGGATGCCTGCTAGAACAAAGATTTTCAGGTTATATGTTATTATTTACGCGATTTCACATACCCTACCCTAACCGCGAGAAAAATGATAGTGCGAAAAAAAAACATAATTTACGTTGCATTACATTCGCAGCAATGTGCATTGCTGAATATAAAAGACAGAAATGTAGAAGATGATGGATTAGATCTTGGATTGAGAAAAGAGGGAAAGGAAACTTGACATTAGTTCACGAAAAATTCCTGAGTGCAGCTCCTAATCAATTCAAACGATATTTAAGAATGGATCAGAGTCAATTCAATAAGCTATTGAATAATATTCGGAACTTTTCCTATAGTTGAACCATTTCTTGTCAGTATGTTGGTATTCCTGAGTAAAAACTGTTGCCAAAATTGACCAATAAATTGACAGGTGTAAATATAACCCATATTGGTCAATTTTATTGTTAAATTTATTGATCAATTTTATTGGATCGTGTAAATTCGCACTGATGAATTATATTTTCACATTCCAACTTGAAATTCATTGTAGAAGATATTTTCTCTTTTATCAAGTTTCTTCAAAAACTAAACTTTGAAGACCGAACACCCACAAAAATATTACAAAACATGAGCCAAACACGAAAGTTATCGGTTTTCAATTTTTAGGTTATATTGTCACTTGGCTTTGGCTCCTCTACAAAACAACGAAATCTATGCAAAAATGACAGAAACGTACATATTTTACTATGTTGCCAGCTTTTGACTGTCCTTAAACTAAGTTTCAGTAAACTCGGTTTAGCTTTCGTCTGTTTGTGTCGGTGAAACTGGATCGAGGTTTATCAAGATTAAAATCTGAGTTTAGTGAGAACGGAGTTTAATAAAACGCCGTTTATCTGTCTTGTGGTGAAATCGGGCCTAAGTTCAATAGTAATTACCCCCATCCCCCCCCTTGAATTTGCGCTTGGGACATCCTGTATATACAAATAAATATTTTCGGAATGTGGCTCATTGTCGGACCCAACGTTGAAAAAAAATCAAGTCGATGGCTTCGATAGAAAAACAAGTTATAGAGCATGCACGCACCACTGGGTCACCCTGTATTCATTCAAAAACATTATTTTTCTTGGTGAGTGTTCACTTTTATTTATTAGTCCGGATTTATGTTCAAAAGATAAAAACGAATAAGGACCAACAAACGAGAATTCTGAAAAGGCTCAAACCGCTTAGCCTAAAAACTACCGCGTGTGTTTATTTTATTGACAATTCGTTTCCGGTTAAACGATATGCAGATTTTTACCAAAGAAATGATGTACAGTGAGTTCTAGTTTGAATTACAGAAGTGTTCCATAATCTCGCCGGCACCCGGTATAATAGATCACGTAGGACGTGTACTTTCCTACCCCCAATTTTAGATGATGTTACATAATCGTTTAGAAACTGAAAAACCTTTTATATCTATATCATATCTGCAAATTAAATAGATACAGAAAATTATTAGAAATGCCACTCACCTAAATTAGCTTGAGATCCTGGAAACTCGTTGAAAACAACTCACCAAATGAATAACCAGTAGAAAACACGCAAACAAGTGATACAATTCTTATGCGAGCTTGCGCCTTTCTTTCTACCGAATTCGGGAAGATCTAAGATATTTCACCTAATTCGTTATTTGTAATAGATAACGCTTCTAATCTACCTTGGTATCGAATATTAACCGATAACTTCGACTTGATATTGATTTTAAAACACCAGCGACAAACCGCCTTCCTGAAGTTATAGAATCACAGGAAAATGTAGAATGTTGTAAACCGTTAAGGAGCCTAACGCCAAAGAATTCATTTGGTGGCATTCATCCATCTCCCATGTTCCTAGCTCAAATCGATTATTTGAGCCGGAGGGGACGGACACCCCTTATATAGGGGTTGAAATATATTCCTCTTATCATTGACCACTAGTTGAGGTAAGTTCATTAAACTTTATACACTGAATTATCGATGAGAAAAATTTTCAAACCAAAAAGATTACAAGGAATAAACAGAGAAAATAGAGGAAATTCATAGGGGGGAAAAGTTGGCCAAAAAGTCTCAGATGTATACTTTATTGTCCAAGAATAAATTCTCATTGACAAAGTGAAAAATCAAATAAGCAGTTGTACGTATAAATAAATTCATATTCGTCAAACATAAATCAGTAATAAAACAATAGTAAAAAGTTAAAACACTGCATATACAATTACAACAAGGTAAATATAAAATACATGCACAATTTGTAAACGCACATCTAGTAAATAAAATTATAAAATGATTAAGATTACAAATAATATGAATATTTTTTAATTTTAAAATTAATGTGCATAAGCACATTTGTCACAGAAAACTAAAATCAAAAACAGAAAATATACAGTGTCCGGCATAAAGTTCGCAGCATATGGAAAACTTTTTTATTATTGATTTCTCAAAAAAAAACTTTCGTGATAAAAACCTCTGCTTCATCCCAAACCTGAAATGCAAGCACCAAAATTGAATTTTATACGACCCTATACGAGGGAGATAGAAAAGCATGCTTTGTTTTTAAAATAATATGATCCCATCACTTTATTTCTCACGGTAGAATTCAAATTCATGAGACAATATTGTTCAAAATCGAATGTTGATCTAGAAATTCGAATCATAGCCACCTATGACAAATTTCATATTTCAACTTTTTTCCCATTTTTTCCTCATCGCCCTGTACAACATAAGGAATATTATGCTAGACGAATGGTATATTGTTAGATATGATGATATCACTCTCTGAATGAATCACAGTAAATGAATTATGTGACGGAATTTCACAAAATCGTGCTGCAAATAGTAAATAAAACTGAATTGTCTCCAAGGTATGATGCCAGAACGCCAATTAATTTATTTTCACGATACAAATAACATTTTTTGAAACAAATATGTCCTATGCTTTGTTCTACGTGGAGTCCTCCATTCTAAATACACTGCATAGTACGGCGGTGCATTGCACGATGAACATTTCTTAGTATCTGATAGTATTCTCCAAATGACGTATATTTTGAAATGGTCTTTTCGAATTTTGAAATGGTCTTTTCTGTTTGAGATATCCCCATAAGAAAAAATCCAAAGGAGTGAGGTCCGGTGACCGGGCGAGCCAAGCGTTATTGGAATATCTTCCCATCCATCGATTTGGAAATGTTCCGTTTAACCACCTTCTTACTAGCGTAGAATGAACGGATGCACCGTCTTGTTGAAAATACATTCCAGCTCTCATGTCCAGAGGAATATCATCTAAGTAATCGGAGAGAAACGTCTGCAGCATTCTTAAGTATCTTGCAGAATTCAGTGGTTGTCTGAAAAATACTGGTCCAACAATAATGTCATTAAGAATTCCGCACCAGACGTTAACTTTGAAGTGATATTGGTCTCTACATTGTATGCTAAAATGGGGATTATTATCTGCCCACCACCTGCAATTCCGGGAGCTGACTACCCCTTTTCATGTGAAGGTTGACTTGTCACTGTAAAGATTTTTTTTCGAAAACTGTCTATTATCTTCCATCATAGATTGAAACCAGAAACAGAAATCCAAGCGATTATCCGGATCTCTCGGTTTCAATGTGTGTATGAATTTTGGTTTATACGGTTTGAATTTATTATTACCTAGAACTCTTTTCATTGATCGATCGGATATACCAAGATTTTCTCCTCTTTGCGATAATGACATTCTTGGATTTTCAATCGTAGACAGCCTAATATTCATAACAGTTTCTTCATTTTCAGTGATCGGTCGTTTATGTGTATTTTTTCGAAACCGATCCAGATTCCCTGAATGTTTTCAAAATTCTTGTAATTGTCGAATTATGAAAGTTTTTACCTGGATGTCTTTCATTAAAAATATTGGCAGCTCTACAAGTATGATAATTGTCACCATGTATCATTACAATCTCCACTCTCTCCTGTATACTTAGTCGAGCAGCCATGATTGAATTTTCGAGTGCATTAAAACCTTAATGTTGAATGCTGCAAAAAATTCAATAAAATATTGTAGATGCATTCTGATGCCTTGCTTGAAAAAAAAAACTATACAAAATTTGTGATATTTTACAATACCTGATTGTCTTGAAAACTGTTATTCGTAGTGTGAAAATAAATACATTTTCATTCTGGCATCATACCTTGGAGACAATTCAGTTTTATTTTCTAATTGCAGCAAGATTTTGTGAAATTCCGTCAAATAATTCAATCAACGTGATTTTCCGATGGGAGGGAGAAATGAGAAAACATTCAGAGAGTGATATCATCATATCTAACAATATACCATTCGTCTAGCATAATATTCCTTATGATGTACAGGGCGATGAGGAAAAAATGGGAAAAATTTCAATTATGAAATTGGTCATAGGTGGCTATGATTCGAATTTCTGGATCAACATTCGATTTTGAACAATATATCCCCATGAATTTGAATTTTGCCGTGAGAAATAAAGTTATGGGCTCATATTATTTTGAAAACAAGGCATGCTTTTCTATCTCTCTCGTATAGGGTCGTATAAAATTCAATTTTGGTGTTTGCAATTCAGGTTTTTGATGAAGCAGAGGTTTTTATCACGATTGATTTTTTTTGAGAAATCAATAATAAAAAAGTTTCCTATATGCTGCGAACTTTGTACCTTTAGAACAAACTATCACTTTTACACTCAAAATAGTTGAACGAAAAATAACATTTTCAATAACACCAGTGGAATTCATAATGTGTCATGATGATATTCCTGTAGGTTATAGTACGCTTTTTCAAGTAGCAATTCTTTAACAGCTTTTCTGATTTTTTTTTATGCAAGGTTTCTCTATGAACCTTTGGTAAATGGTTGTATATTCTTTTGCCTTCATACCTATTAAAATGTTTTGTCAAGGTTGATTTTGGTGTAGGTAAACGAATATCTTTGTTCTGCCTGGTAATATGAGCTTTCTGTTCTGGTGAATTGGTAACATGTCTTTTATGGATTAGGCATACCACCTCAATAATAAATCCCTTTGGAAATCAGGTTTTCTGGCCCCTGAAGCTTAAAAATTCGGAAGCTTAAGATTGAACCCGATGTTTCAACTTAGCCGCTCCCGTGAGTTTTTCAATTTGTGTATAATGGGTGTTGTCGTTTAAAAAAACAGAACTCAGTTGTGTATCTTATTTTGGGACATCCTGTATATAAAAAGAATTATTTTCGGAATGTGCCTCATTGTCAAACCCATTGTTTAAAAAAAATCAAGTTAATGGATTCGATAGAAAAACAAGTTATAGAGCTGGGTCACCCTGTATCTACCTATACATTCAAAAACATTATTTTTCTTGGTGAACTGTTTGGATTTTAGAGGGTGCGGCAGAGAGCGACCATGAGTGTTCACTTTTATTTATTATTCCGGATTTAAGTTTAAAAAATAAAAACGAGTAGGGACCAACAAACGAGAATTCTGAAATGGCGCAAACCGCTTAACCTAAAGGCACCCGGTATAATAGATCACGTAGGACGTGTACTTTCCTACCCCCAATTTTAGATGATGTTACATAATCGTTTAGAAACTGAAAAACCGTTTATAACTATATCATATCTGCAAATTAAATAGATAAAGAAAATTATTAGAAATGCCACTCACCTAAATTAGCTTGAGATCCTGGAAACTCGTTGAAAACAACTCACCAAATGAAAACCCAGTGGGAAACACGCAAACAAGTAGTAAAATTTTTATGCGAGCTTGCGCTTTTCTCTCTACCGAATTCGGGAAGATCTAAGATATTTCACCTAATTCGTTATTTGTAATAGATAACGCTTCTAATCTACCTTGGTATCGAATATTTACCGATAACTTCGACTTGATATCGATTCTAAAACACCAGCGACAAACCGCCTTCCTGAAGTTATAGAATCACAGGAAAATGTAGAATGTTGTCGTATTGCGTAGTTGAAGCCGGGCTGGGATTTCCTTCCGATATATCATCTCTGCGGTTTTTAACAGAGGTGAACTGAAGGCTTTTTGAAACGATACTACGAACACGTTCACAAAAAGTTATACAGCGTATTTCCACAGAACTCATAGAACTAGAAGGCTAAAATGAGTGGAGGGAATTGATTTGATTCATAACCACATGTATAGATGGGACACACGTAATCATGCGCATATCATCAACAACATTGCCAGTTCATGTACTTGTGCGAGAATTTAATATAATGGCATTATGTTGTAATGTATTTTACATTATATTCCCATTAAAAGATTCGAAACTACTCGACTATCGAGTTCTTTTGTCATATGTATTCAGAAGATAATATACAAGTTAAGTGGAGCACGTAACAACTGATGGAATCGTAATAAGAATTATGATTTCCTACCAACTTATTTGGCAACGCTGTTTACATCAACACCTGTTATTTAGTCTGACGACATTTTCATTCAGAGCCGGTCTTGCGTCTGTTGTTAATTTGTGTTCGTGATATGATATTTGATCTACTGAATTCTAGAAATCCATTGGGCAAATTCTACAAGGTTTCAATAAAGGAAAGCAACAAAGATTTCTAGAATCCTTTTTTTGAAAATGCCTTAGGATACTTGAAAAGTCTCAAATTACTGATGGTGGACTCCAATTTTGGATTTCTCCATCACAATAAATTCAATTATTGGAATGTGTGAAGCAGAGCCGGCCTTAGTGAGCGCGAGGCCTGGGGCCAACTTGTTGTGCGAGGCCCTTATATATTTTATTTATTGATAAATTGATATTTTTATTCTTTGAAGAAATTCCTACTCAATGTTCTCATTAATTCACCTTCCCCTTACTACCTCTCGGATGGCGTGCCTACTAAATATATGTTCAAAATATAAAACACATAATTTAAATAAATAATTTATTTGGCGAGAAAAACACTTTTGAATGTTTTGACAATGACAATATAATAATTAATACTAGATAAAATGATATGAGAAAGGTAAGAAAATCTTAACAAAACGATATATAATATATTACGTAATATACCTACCAATAATTTGAATCATTTCACTGAGTGAAAATGAAACGTGAAACGTACATGTGAGACTTATGAGATCTTATAAAAAAATCACACGCCTAGCTTTAATTTTCGAAAATTAATCTATAATGGCATCGAACTCCAGCCTCGCACTTATATCAGACTCTATCGATAATGTGGCTAATGAACTTAAACGATCTTGAGACATGGATGTGCGTAAGTAGGTCTTGATCAATTTCAGACGAGAAAATCACCTTTCCGTACTAGCAACTGTAACAAGAATTGTTAACAGTACCCTATATGCGATGAAAGTATTGGGAAACGGATTTCCCATTTCTTTCAGTCGTGTCAACAAGTCAATTGCAGTTAGTGTTTCTGGTGGCAAAACTTCTCTCAAAATTCTCAGTTCGATGAATAGTTCTACTCCATCTACATCCCGATGTTCCCCACTACTGAGATACAAATCCAAATCGAAAGCATTTTTTCAGATCTTCATCTAATTTGTCGCAATTTCGAAATATTATATAAAAAACCGAAATGTTTCGGCCCATAATAACGATAATAAATCTGTCTGCGACTACATAAACACCGATGGCTGGTCAGGTTGACGAGAGTCTTATCGATATCTGAAGTCTAGCAACGTCGCGCGTGGTTAGTACTTGAATGGGTGACCACCGGACAAGGAAGTTCCACGTTAAATATCCTAACAACTGTAGCGTAGTATAGTCATCAATATCAATTGCAGAAGCTGTTTTAGGATAGAAATTGAGAAGACAAAAAAATCTGTACTACTTGTAAACAGTCTCCGCGGACAAAGAGGCGCTGGTCAACGTGGACTTGAGTGACGCTCGTCTGTCTACAAACGATCGTCTGGCAACGTCGGACATACATGTATACAAGTAGTACAGATTATTTTTCGTTCCGTTTCTTCGCATGTACGCTCGTGTTAGCGTAGTGAGTTTTTATTTGCTCCCTATAGAAACAGCTTCTGCAATTGATATTCATGCTGTATGGGGTCGGCTTTAGAATAGCCCCATGGTAAATCCTGCCTGTCGTAAGAGGCGACTAAAAGGATAACCGTAGGTGGAAGATGGTCTCATCGCCCGGTGAAATACCACCATATCGACTTTGTGTGCTGTGAAATGGATCATTCCATGTTTCAGTTCGGTCGATACTTTCCGGTCTCCCTTTTTCCTTTTCCCCAATTCCTCCTTTATTTTCAGGTGCATCCTAATAGTAACAATGATGAAGTCTCCTAGAGTAAAACACTCCGGAAGCAAAATACTTCTCCATTCGGATTTCCGGGCGAGAGGTACTCGAGGGGACTCAACATTAAAGATTAATTTTTGCAACATCCGCGGACTCAACAAGAACATCAATGACGTCCACCATCACCTACAGACGAAAAAACCGGATATTCTGGCTCTAACAGAAACACAAGTAAACTCGTCCACCAACAAGGTCCATATGCTTTGTCCTGGTTACGAACTCCATTCTCGATTCAGGTTCAAAGGTGGAGTCTGCCTTTACGCTAAGGCTAACCTTTCATGCCAGCGTGAAGAGAGTTTGGAACCGAAAGACTTTGATGTGATGTGGTTCAAGCTATCTGATACCAAACTGACTAAGTTCCTCTGCTGCCTTTACCTATCACCTAATGAACCTTCATATAACGACATCTTTGAGTTTTTATCACTCAAACTGGACTACATTCAGGAGAACCATCCAACAGCTGAAACCATAATCATGGGAGACTTTAATGTACATAACGCTGCCTGGCTCAAATTCTCTAACAAAACAGATGATGCGGGTCGTCAAGCCGAGGCCTTCGCCATCACTCATGGTCTAGAACAACTGGTCGAGCTACCAACCCGCATCCCTGATGTCAACAACCAGTCTGCCAATACACTAGATCTTTTCCTCACCACCAATCCTGACCCGTATAGAATAGAAGTTTGTGCCCCACTTGGAAACTCTGATCACACCCTCATCTCCACAACATGCTCTTCCCATTTACCATCGAGCTGCACAATACCACCCCGTCTCATGGCATTACAATTCGGCCGACTGGGAAGGTCTTCGTATGTTTTTCTCAGCGTTTCCATGGAAGAGAGTTTGTTTCTCTTCAGTAGATCCAACACGATGTGCTGAGACAATTTCTGAAATCATCATGATGGGGATGCAAACCTACATACCGAATACCGAAAGAAGAACATCATCCGATAAGACCTGGTTTAACAGAAACTGCTCTAGAGCTGTGGCTTCCAAACAGGCAGCATACCATCGATGGCTAAAAAATCCGGGCCCTGAGACCAGAGCAGCATATGTCGAGGCTAGAGGCATATGCAAAGAGACAATAGAATGCTCAAAAGATGCCCACAATGCCAAAATAAGATCAAAACTTGCTGAATGTCCTAACGGATCCCGTTCATTTTGGTCTTTCGCCAAAGCTGTGGGAAGAAACTTCACTTCCAGCTCATTTCCTCCTCTAACCAAAGAAGATGGAACACTAGCAACGACTGCCCAGGAAAAAGCCAATATCTTTGCGCACCTATTTGCTGGAAATTCCACTCTGGATTCATCGGGAAAACAACACCCGAACATTACACCTATTGACAGTCACATGCCCGAGATCACCTTTCGCCAACGTACTATCAGAAAGATTTTGCTGGGTCTCAACACCAACAAAGCCTGTGGATCTGACGGAATCCCGCCGATTGTTCTCAAGAAATGTGCCCCCGAACTAACACCTGTTCTTTGCAAGTTGTTCAACCACTCTTACAATTTGGGGGTATTTCCGTCCAATTGGAAAATTGCAAGAGTACAGCCAGTCCCTAAAACAGGCAAAAAGGCCCTACCTAGCAACTACAGACCTATCGCACTGCTATCTATTATTTCAAAGGTCATGGAAAAAGCCATCAACATCGAGCTCATGAAATATCTGGAAGACTCAGGAATTGTCAACGATAGGCAATATGGCTTCCGCCATCAGAGATCAACTGGTGACCTGCGCGCTTACGTCTCACATATATGGCAGCTATCTATTGAAAAGTATGGAGAAAATTTAGCTGTGGCATTAGATATCTCCAAGGCGTTCGATCGAGTTTGGCACCAGGGACTCCTCGCCAAGCTTCCGTCTTATGGCTTGCCCCCTCAGCTGTGTTCTCTGCTTGCTAGTTTTCTCTCAAACAGGTCTCTCCATGTAGTGGTCAATGGAGTTTCATCTGACACTCTACTCATAAATGTTGGTGTTCCGCAAGGATCTATTCTCGCACCAACACTATTTCTACTTCACATCAACGACCTGTTGAAAGCAACTTCATGTCCAGTATACAGCTTTGCCGATGATAGTACCCTCCATACCGCTTTCTCTTCCAGGGCCCCTATATCAGCCCGTGAAACCAGAAATGAACGAGGAAGAAATGTTAATAATATAAATATGGATTTAGCAACAATTCTCGAGTGGGGATCTAATAACTTGGTAGAATTCAATGCAAACAAAACACAAGCATGTCTTTTCTCTAAAAAACCGATCTCACTGTGCCTAACATAACTTTGTCAGGAGTAACCATACCACTGAAGTCATCCTTATCGATGCTTGGTATTACTATCAGCAATAACCTTTCCTGGGAAAATCACGTGAGGTCCATTGCCAAAAGTGCATCCCAAAAACTTGGTTTTTTGTTTCGTGCCAAGAGCTATTTTACCCCCACCCAGCTGCTTATGATCTATAAGGCACAGATCCGACCTGTCCTGGAATACTGTTCCAATATTTGGAGCGCGGCACCTAAACATATCCTGAGGCTATTGGATTCTGTCCAAAAAAGGGCAATTCGTCTCGTCGGTGATGCCTCGCTTACAAACTTGCTCACTTGTCTGGAACACCGTAGAAAAGTTGGCGATTTGTCTCTATTTTATAGATATTTTCATGGGCGATGCTCTTCTGAAATATCAACAATCGTTCCTGCTTTGGCAGTCTCTTCGAGACTAACCCGTCAAGTTCAGTCATCACACCCCTTCGTGGTCACTTTGGAGACCTGCAGAACATCACTTTCCAAAGACTCGTTCATCCAACGAACAGCGAGGCTTTGGAACTCATTGCCTAGGGAGGTGTTCCCCGAGGCATACAACCTCCAGAAATTTAAGAAGAACACCAACTCCTACCTTCTTTCCCTTGGTTCCCACGATGTTCCCTGAACATTACAGGATATCCCTTTTCGTGGGAACCAGAACATTAAAAAAAAAAGATGGACTATACACGAAATATTCAACGACTGGATCAAATAAAACTCTTTACTCAACATGTGAACGGTTAAACATAAATACAAAACTATGATGTTGAACGCAACTAATGACTAATAACATGTCGGTCTAACACGTGATCATCCTAAATGTAGATAGGCGGGAGAGTGGTAGGGCCTAGAGTACAATTCCGTACTTAGGAGCTTGGTTCCTTTCTGTTAAAGAAAAGCAGGCGTTGCGAGCATTAACTAGAAATTGAAATTTCTGAAGAGTGCACAAAGAGGCCATTCTTTATCAGAATTTCAGTAGTAGCAGAAAATTCATTATGTGTAAAAGTTTTTTTTAAATTGTAATCAGTGATTTTATTAACGAAACGAAACCTTCGGTAGCGCGAGGCCTCTAGAGGCGCGAGGCCCGGGGCCGGCGCCCCGCTTGGCCACCCTTAAGGCCGGCTCTGGTGTGAAGAGTACATTGACAAACATTAACATGTTGAAATCCATGTTAACTTAACATCCCAAGTACTAATGTATTTTACAATAATAATGATTAACTTTTCAGGGAAAGAAATGGTTGGAATAAAAACCCAACAGCATTCCAGTGTTATTACGACGAGGCTCACGTTGCAACACGATATAGAAAATGTTTATGGAAATTGTTTTCCTTAAAACAATACTTCCATTTCAACAAATTCCCAGAAAAAATTCTATCTGAAATAACACTTCATGAAATGCCTTTAATTAAAAAATATAATTTAGATATTAATGATAGGATTATTGACAATGAAGAATTTCAAGGAAGATTCAATTCCTCCCTACATTATCCAACTTGACAGAAAATGTTGATATATTGCAGGTTTTGTAGTGAAGAGCATAAAAAATAATAAAGTGTGAGGTGTTCCTTTCCATACTGGAAGAAGAAAGGAAAGCAAGTGCAGATCTTGATTACTTCAAATTATTACATATAAAATACAAAACTGCCTCTTTTTCTGGATTAATCAAGACTTTTGCAGATGTTGTGAAGTGTTGTATGTTTACAGAGAGAAAAATCAAGCAAATTATGGCGGAAAAAAAATATGGATGTTTTTGTAGAACTATTTTCGGAACTTTTTTTGAAGATAAAAACATTGTTTCTAAATTAGATAAGCATGTTTCTGGTATATACGAGATGTAGCACAAAATGAAAGTGATAAAATATATTATACAAATTTACGGTGAAATACGTTACCATAGTGTTTGTTGCTTGGTTGCAAGCAAAAAATGCAAGGAAAGAACTGAATAGGAAGAAGCTATGAAACACTATACTTTTTTCACATCAATAATATACCAATAAATTGTGTCAAATCTTTTTTTTATTTATAGCGTGTATCAAAAAGTACTAGTAACTTGAAAATTGATGAAAAGTCAACTTCATTAGTACCTATACCTCTGATATTCTAAATCTGAGTTGTCCGTTGGATGACAATTAAATATTCCCAATGGTTTTTTATGGGTGCGTGCGCGTGGGTAATGAATTTAGGAATTTTGTCTAACCGACAAGACGAATCTCCAAGCTAAGGGCTGAGTCTCAATAGATTGCAGCATGGAAACAGCTCTACCAGGTGCAACACCTTGCCAGGTACGCGACTCCGAGTTCCAATATCGAGAGCTATGACAAGAAAGGATACGACCTTAGAGGCATTCAGGCATAATCCCACGGATATTAGTTTCGCACGAGCAAAGTTTCTTGATGACTTTTCTAAAAAACCGAATTTCTTCACTAACGAAAAACTTAACATTTCTTTTCGATAGCCCATTACAGGTTTCTCGATAGGCACCAACTTTTATCAATAATGAATCTCATACTTCTTGGGACGACACGCTATATTCATAGGCATTCACATTTAAATTCCCCAATATTTTTACTTTGTGCCAAAATATTTTTGAGGCACTAAATACTTGGAAATTGTTACTTTAACTTCAAAACTGTAAGGGAGAAGTGAATTGTGATTATCTCCATCATACCTACCCATTCTCTTGAAATTATAATCAAAGAATAAAACCAAATTATCTTTGAAATAAAATATTTTATCAAGTGAAATACTGCATACAATTTAGTTCATGTCAATTAAATAACTCGGAGAATGGGGAAGTGAACTTCACAATAGCCACTAAAAATTATTCTATTAAATAAGCCTCTCTTCCCGAAACCTTACGGATATTGGGTTCAGAAATTCCTCATAATTTCAGTTGCACTCCACTATTCAATTCGATCTCAAGTACACCCATCTTCAGAAAGTTCTCATGGTAAAAGTCAGTATGTTTCAGTTAATGGAGGTCATAGATTTTACTGAAACCCCCCCTGTCATGGCAGCGGTTTAACTGCGGTACAGTAGGGCTCGTTCCAGTGAAACGGTATTGGCCTTCTAGTTCTATGAGTTCTGTGCGTATTTCCAAGAGTTATTTTTTTAATCCTGCACCATACAATTTATACAGTTCAATTCAATAATCTCAGCGAAGCAAAAAGGAAGGTTAAGATTTTGATCGGCATGTATGTATGTATGTATGTTCATCTGTTCCCTCATAACTTCTAAACTACTTGTCATAATTTGACAAATGAGATATCGTGAGAAGCGTCTTTATCGTCCGCTGGTTAAATGCTATGTGACGTCACATTAAATTGAATATGACGCCCTCTAGAGGACATAAAGTTTTGAACTAAAAAAATTATTATTTTTAATGATGCCGTGTTGGATATCAAATGAAAGGGCTTAATTAGCACATCTCAAATATATATATATATTCTTCAATTTCTCGGAATAAAGGTCTGATTCCTTCGATTCACATAATTTCTCTTAACTACGTTTAGACATGGTATTTGTCATCATCAGGATAAAACAAAATTATTTTATTTGAATTCTGCGTTCGCATCGTACGAACGTTATTGTACAATAACGTTTTTGAACTTATTTTTATTCGAATTGAGAATGATTGAGACATGTTTGTTCGTTTGTTTGTTTACAATAATAGTAATAATGTAATAATAATAGTAAGGAGCAATCGATTATAAACTAACTTCCCGATGAGCTAGAGACTTGAAACTTTAGACTTAGCTCATAACTGGATGAAAATGCAATATTAACTCGCTTTCTTGTCTGTTGGTTTGTCTGTAATCTATATAATAATAATGAATTGCAATTTGTGTTCACTTGAGAACGTCTGGACCGATTTGGCTATTTTACTTTACCTAATATTTGTAATAGTCCGAAGAAGGTTTTTAGGGAAAGAAAAATTGGAAAAGTAGCCCGGAGAATTTGAAAATTCGGAAAATTCCCTTTTTTATGAACTCAAGACCATAACTCACGATTCGAACGGTAGATATGCGTAATTATTTTTTGTTTTGTTCGTTATGGCCCTGGAAAAGTTTCCAGGAATCATGTGGAGCTTCTTGCAATTTTTGACTGTTGGAAAATCAGATGTCGTTAACCCGTCGACAACAGGTAGTGGCGTAGTGGATTAGTGACAATATCTTTCCCTGTACGCCATGTACTGGAAATATATCTTATTTGTATAGAACATTTTTAAGAGGATCTTTCGGAAAGATCAAAAACTGAATTGTGGAATTTCTTGCCGAATTATTTTTTTTACGCTTGCGAAATATTAGAAAAGATATGTAAATATTTTCGTTTTATTTTGCGCCCATCATTGGAGGTTACAAAGAAATGGAAGGCGCTTTTTTGTTACCACTCTCGAAGATCTGCAAAAATAATCGTTTTGTGTTCTTGGGACCGTCATTTTTCCATTTGCAATTTTATTGCTTAATAGAATCGTATATCACATGTGATTAATCAGCAACGTTTCGGTTGGAATATCTGAACATCTTCAGTTTTTAGAAAAATATGAAACGTAACAGGCATTTTTTGAAATCTATTGCGCGATAAATATCCTGAAAGAATAATTTGTCAGAGGAAAATCACGGAAATTTCTTGTTATCTTTTTTATTTCCGAGATATTCCCACTGGCAACTTTTAAAGTTGACACATTGTATATATTATTCACTTTTTAATTTAAAAAAATGGCTCAAATTATACAAAACTGAGAGAACCAAGCTTCAGTTTACGAAGGCCTTGTTTAATAGCGATTTTTTCAACACGAAGCTTAGTTCATTCAGTTAATCATAGGGGGATGCTTTCTTCACAGTTTCATGAAGAAACGCAAAGGGTATGATTGAATAACCCACTATATTTACTCGACTTCTTTCTCATGTCAAACAGAAAGCGTACCAATAAATTCTGAAAACCGTATATAAGAAATAATTCCCGATAATTTTCCGGAAAACTTTTCACTCTATTTGCCCTGAGAATTGTTATGTTGAAGATTTCGGCAATCCATGACCTATGCATATTTCCAGTACTTGATGCACTCCTGTGCATGTGCTAATAAAATGTAAATATTTACTCAATGCTTTATTTACTTATTTGTCATGAGTTAAAAATAACGTTTTTATCGATCGATGCAAAATGCATAGAATGGCTAACTGATATTTTTCTATTGTATCTACATCAATTTCTATAAGTGGAAATAGTTCATTTGAATAATTAGGTATACCAGCCGGGAGTCTTCTTTCGAGGTAATAAGTGAGTTGTATGAAAACAAATATTGAAGACTACGTCTATAGACATTTTGAGAAAAATATTTGCAGAAGTTTGATAAAATATGTCCATCAACTTATTTTCAAGTGTATTATTCTCAATTATGATGTCAAAAAAATGTAACATAGGGCCTGTAAAATTTGTGGAAAAAAACATTATACCAAATTTTCATCGGTCAAATTCCTGCAAGTATCGGACAGACACAGACACACATAAATATTTTTTTTGTTTTTCAAATTAATTCTTCAAAATCGCTGGTAGTTTCAATTACCATCTACAGTGTGTTTCATAAGGGCGATAATCCTTGGATGATTTTTAGAAAAATTCTCTATATGAACATAGTTCCGCGCCACGTCATTTCTGAGATACAGGGTGTTGAAATTTAATAAAAAAATCAGTTTTTCCTCAATGTCTCTAAAGCCGCTTTGTATTTTTTTATTCACTATAAATACCCACCCCTTATCATAGTTATTATTGCCTGTAGAGAAAAAAAGTTTAATGTAAAAGCTGTGTGGTTATGACTGAATTTTGATAAAATGCTATCAAAAATATAGTAGCGTGTAGATTTCAGGGGATTCAAAAAAAATTAATTCAAATGGGATACCCTGAATTTTCGGAATGACCTTTTTTTCCTGATTTCAAAAATATACCATTTGTTACGCATATCTTATACCGTTTTTGAGTTATTAAACGTCGAATAACTAAGTTAAAGTACTTGTTACGCCCATTCATTTACAGATAAAAACTTTTTAACAAAAAATTACACCGACGAAAAAATCAACTGAAAAGCAAAAAATAAAATAAACCTTCTTAGTCTAAATGATAATTGAGCTCCTAAACTAATGTAAGTAACTGATTTTGAGTCGGCGCCAAACAAACAATTATCGAAGATCATTATCTATGAAAGTCATCAAAACGCAGCCGTGCATCTCGCTGCCATCATTTTACGCTTCACCTAATTCATTTGCTAGTTTGTTTGGCGCCGACTCAAAATCAGTTACATACATTAGTTTAGGAGCTCAATTATCATTTAGACTAAGAAGTTATTTTATTTTGCTTTCAGTTGATTTTCGTCGGTTATTTTTGTTAAAAGTTTTATTTTTCCTATTTCGGTCCGTATTTAATTTTTTTTGTTAAAAAGTTTTCATTTTTTGTGGCTAAAATCTACCAATTACTACCTACTTGTTTTTTGATTACTTCCAAAATACTTACTTATCCACCTTACTTCAACTATAACCAGTTAAATAATATGATTATCTACTTTTACTATTTGTTGTAATATAAATTATTTTCGTTGTTCTGGTTAGTTTATTTCATTACTTTGTACAGTGACCGGCAGAAAGTACGCATCATATGGGAATTTTTTTTAATATAATATTTTGACAAATGTCGATACATGCAATCGCTTCTGCATCAAAAGAAACCCCAAAAGATGTTGTACAGTGCCGTTCGTCTTTTCTTGTTTGGCGGGAAATTGGAAAAATTAAAAAATTATGTCTTAAAACACACTTATTTGGGAAAATATTGAAAAATGTTATTTGGAAAAGTTGTTTAGAACGAAATTTTATAGCTATGTACAAGTTTGGAAAAAAATCTGAGATGCAAAAATAAAAATCAATTTTTGCCATAAAAAAAATTCAATTTGAAAAAATACATTTCTGACAAAGAAACTCATTAGTAAAGCCCAAGAGTAATATTTCGAATAATATTTTGTAAAGATTCACCAGCTACTTCTATTTTATTCGAAGAAAATTTTAAATCTGTGGATTTGCCATGTGTTCAGCTGCTTCATAAGAGGTCACAGAAATATCTTCAGGACATTATAATACCGAAACTGTTTATTATTGACAAAGAACCATGTATCTGCATAATTTTAATATGAATTTTTTATTATAATGTCCTGGAGATATTTCAGTGACCTCTTATGAAGCAGCTGAATACATGGCAAATCCATAGATTTCAATTTATTCCCGAATAAAATAGAAGTAGCTTGCGAATATTTACAAAATATCCTTTAAAATATTACTGTTGGCCTTACTAATGAGTTTCTTTGTCTAAAATGTACATTAGAATTTTTTTATTTTTGTATTTTCCGAACTAAGTGGTTTTGAAACATAATTTTTAATTTTTTCAAATTTCCTCACAAACACGAAAAGACGAACGGCACTGTACAACGTCTTTTGGGGTTGCTTTTGATGCACATATCGATATTCGTCAAAATTTATTAATAAAATAATTTCCCATATGATGCGTACTTTCTGCCGGTCACTGTATATCATTCCATCCTCTCATAAAATATACTAATTTTGACGGATGTGGAACAAGAATAATGTCAGTAGCGATCTGTCATTGTCAACTACGTATGTGTGTGCCAATGTTCACTAGTGAAAAATCAATTATCCCCTATTTTCCTACCCGTAAGGGTGGCTAATTCCTTTCGAAATCAAAGAATAAAGTATACCCTATTAAAAAAAGAATCATCCAAATCGAAGAACTCAGTACAAAGTTATGCCTGATAGAATCGGTTAACGGACCAGAATTCAGAGGGTGAGTGATCAATATCCTTCATTTTGCTACCCTTAGGGGTGGATTTCATCTTTTAAATTCGAATGGGACCAAATTCGAAGTACACCCTATCCACTGAAAAAAGAATTATCGGAATCGGACGTATCAGTAAAAAGTTATGCGTGATCATACATAAAAAAAAATGGAAAAAAAATACGGGTCAACTAGAGAACCTCCTCCTTTTTGGTTTCGTCGGTTAAAAATTGATACTGATAATGTCTTTCATTAACTGCGTGCGGATTTTCCAGAGCCCAAACATGGTTGTTATGAAAGTTTGTGATAGCATTTCGGGAGAAGTTTGCCTCGTCCGTGAAGAGTACATATCTTCAAAATTGAGGATTTCCGCCAATTTTCTCAAAAACCACTGACACATAGTAATGCGTTGGGGATAGTCTCGTGGCAAAAGAGCTTGTACCCTTTGAATATGGTATGGATAAAATTGTTGATCGTGGATAATTCTCCAAACTGTGTAGAATTGAGAGCTTCAGCAATTATTCTTGTACTTGTTTCTTGATTCTCCTCGAGTGCGTTCAAAACAGCTTCTTCCAATTTTGTGGTTCGGACCGCTCGTGGTCTTCCAATAATATCAGCTGCCCTCTTTAAGCTACCTGTTTCTGCGAAACGACGGTGGAGACTGGTAAATGTTGGAGCTGAAGGCAGTATACTCGATTAGGAAATCGCTCCTGGTAAATACGTCTTGCTTCGCGCGCATTTCCATCCGCAAGGCCATAAACGAAATGCATATCGGCTAAATAAGCATTATTGCTTAAATAATCAATTTTTTTCAAAATTAGTGTTTTGAAACTTATAGAAACTTCAACAAAACAACAAAACGTTTAACTGTCACATAATATGTAATTACCAAAACTACTCACTTAAACGTCAAATTCATTTCCTAATCATTCTTGTGAAAAATGCAAAATAATGGTAATAACTTCGACACGCATCGATTATCAAATAATCGAATTGAAATTTTCAAGTGCAAATATCTAGAAAACGGTTGCTTATAGCGACTTGTAACTGGGTAGCTTTTTTACGTAGATATGATAGGGGAATTGATTTTATTACTGAAAAATGTGCTAGAAGTACGCTCAAAAAAGTTATGAATTTTCAAAAAAGAAAAAGACGTGTAGGTGGCGCCCCCTACGAGTAAGAGCAATAATAACATCGGGTTCGAATTGGACACTTAAAAAAACCTCTCAATACCAATTTTCGTTTGATTAAGGTCAGTATTTCGAAAGCTATTTAAAAAAAAAGGAAATAAAAATAAAACTTTAACACCCTGTACCTTGTAAACGAAGCGTTTCCGGACATATATTTATCCGGACAATTCATATTAGAATATTGTAAGGAATCACCTCCTGAGGTTTGTCAAAGTACTTCTGACTCACCCTGTATAAGGAGGTTTCTAGGCATCGATAGAATTTGCTGAAATGTTAGTATAACACCTAAGGTACATTGAATTAATTCCACGCGACCACGATAGCAATTGCATAAGTTGATACAGGGTGTAATCGAAACGTCAAATTCATTTCCTAAGCATTCTTGTGAAAAATGCAAAATAATGGTAATAACTTCAACACGCATCGATTATCAAATAATCGACTTGAAATTTTCAAGTCCAAATATCTAGAAAATGGTTGCTTATAGCGACTTGTAACAGGGGTAGCTTTTTTACGTAGATATGATAGAAGTACGCTCAAAAAAATTATGAGTCTTCAAAAAAGAGAAAGACGTGTAGGTGGCGCCCCCTACGAGTAAGAGCAATAATAACATCAGGTTCGAATTTGACACCTCAGAAAACCTCTCAGTACCAATTTTCGTTTAATTGTGGTCAGTATTTCGAAAGTAATTAAAAAAAAACGAAAATAAAAATAAAACTTCAACACCCTTTATCTTGGAAACGAAGCGTTTCCCGACATATATTTATTTGGACAATTCATATTAGAATATTGTGAGGAATTACCTCCTGAAGTTTGTCAAAGTACTTTTGAATCACCCTGTAGTTTTCAACATATCTTGGATCGTTCTTCTTATGTATCAGTATCACGGAGGCTAGTTTGAGAGAGGATGTAAACTTCCCTTGCGTGATCGATGCATTAATAATGGAGCATAAAAAGGGGGCGATGATGGAACTACATGCTTTTATTAGTGAAACGGGGATTTCATCAGGGCCAGTGGAACCCCTTATAGGGTAGCTGTTTAATAATTTCAGTGATTTCGTTTTCATTGACAGGGACAAAGAAGAATGAATCACGCGTAGCCCGCCCTGTAGCGCAATTAATCGATGGTTCTGAACCGAAGTGGTGAGTGATTTTCTCATGGATTACGTTTGACAAATAGTTTTCCAACGTGGCGGCCATGTCTTCAGGTTGAGTCAATGTTTCACCGTTGTAACAAATTTCTCTGATTTTTCCCGTATTTTGCTTCACCTTTTTTTCCATTGTTATCTGTTCGTTAACTTCTTTCTTGACTGTTTAAAGCGTTCTTTTATATTTTCATCGGACACTCTCTTACGTAACAGTCAATTTTCTGAGTTCTTTTCTTTTTTCAAGCAGTTGCGAGAAAAAGTTACTTATTAGTTGTGAAGTGTTTTTGTGAGTCCGAAATTTTCCAGACCCCAAAAACCCCCACACACCAATTTTATATGAATCCTTTATTAGCCCAAGACTAATTTTAATCCTTAATTTCCAAAAAAACATGTTCCTACCCCAAAAACCCCCACATACCAATTTTTATTGGAATCGGGCTATAACCACAAAACTCGTCGCCATATTAGAGCCGCCATCTTGAATTTAAGAATTTTGACACAAAATTCGTGATCTCTGTCTCCGAAAATCCACACATACCAATATTGAATAGAATCGAACCATAATCACAAAACTCGTCCGCCATTTTGTTTTTTCTCCAGCAAAAATTATATAATGCATTGTCACCGGAATTATTGAAACATGCCAAATTTCACGTTAATCGGACAACTAGAAGTGGGTAAAATTTAACTTGCAAGATCCCAGATAACACATGGACATCCAATGGATATCCATTGGACATCCTTCATGAATTTTATGGATGCACGATGGACATCCAATTATATCCAAAAGATATCTTATGGACATCCGATGGATGTCCAAAGTGGAACAACCTGTACATCCATAGAATATCCTTCAAGGATATCCATAAGATATCCTCCAAAGATGTCCATAAGATATCTTTCAAAGATATCCATACGATATACTTCAAAGATATCTTTCAGGAATATCCATGAGATATCCTTCGAGGATATTCAAAAGCTATCTGAAAGATTCCTTGAGAGATATTCTGAAGATATCCTTCGGGGATATCTATCGAAGATAAAATATAGTAATAGCGATCTGGAGGGAAATGAAATGATGGTATTGAACAAAAAAAAAATGTTTTAATAAACTGTGGTATCAAAAAAAATTCTCATAAACTTCGGGGTTATCAACAAATAAAATGTATATGTAAACTCTAAAATAAAAACAGAATATTAAATGCAGAATAATAAAAAAAATAGAATGCTATTTTCTTCGTCCATCAGGTGTTTCCTTCATTCTAGAAGATGACAGATGCCTTTCTTTGGCACTTCTCAGCCAAGCTTAGATGGCTTCTTCAGTAGATTTTTTATTTTCCGTCGAATCACTGAGGTCAGCTGCTTCTGAAATGATATGTATATATTCACGGGTATAATTGATGTTGAAATCTACAAAAAATACTGAGAAATATTATACTTTCTTTTGAATTCGAATACTCATGATGATAATATATATACCACTGCCATAGTTTTTCTCTCTCTTTTTGTCATAAACTTTTGAGGCAATACAAATTATTATCAAATAAATTGAACAACTGAATGGGCTTTTCACCTAGTGATAATTCAGCCAGTTTTAGTTGTCCAGTTTATTTTATGCTCCATACCAGCTATATTTGGAGGCAAACATATTAGTGAGCATGGAAGAAAGGCATCGTTCCACAAAGTCATTTTTGTGATTTCATTTAGGTACCTAAAAAAAGAGTTCTAGAAAAAGGAATAGAAAAACATACAACTTACCTACAGCAGCTTTGAATTTCGATCCAGTTCCCAAATATTCTTCCGAAAGATTCATTTTTTCAGTGCAATCAATAGGAGAATGTTCGAATCTACTGATGAATCATCTTCATCACATGTCCACTGTTGTAGGCATTCACACCATTTTTAATCTGGGCACTGTGACATTTGAAAAACTCGTGTATTGTGGCAAATGTAACGACGTGCTTTTCAGCATTTCTAAAATATCGAAACTCAAACATCAAACACATAAATGCATTGGAAATAATGGATGTTTATAGGTTATGTCCTTTTTAATTGATATTTACCTGTATTCGGCCAATATATAATTCTCTTTGGAAAAAAAGGAAACCTTCCCCAAGGGGACGTAATTTTAAAGAAATCTAACACGACTTTTTTTTGGATTCAGTGCTATGACTATAACCTTCCTCAACAAAATAAAATGACAGACGTCGCCAGTAATTATGCGTATAGTATGGCCAGGCTGTCGCAGACACATGTATATCTGTTCTGTGGTCGCAGAGGGTCCCCGCGACAAGGTATTTTTGAAAAGGTACAATTTGTGTATCTACGAGAATGTTTAAATTCATTTATGATTGCTTTGGATATCTCATGGCCATCCCTAGGATATCTATTTCAAATCCGTCGATGGATATCCATTTCAAATCAAGTAGATTCGTTTTTTTACATGAGATTTTTCCAAAAAAATTAATCTATATGTACGAGCATGAAAGAAACTCAGAAATTGACACAATAAAAATCAATCTTGCAATTTAAACTTATCCATATTTGCTCCGGATATCTTATGGCCATCCATATGATATCTTCTGAAGGATATCCATTTCCAATCCGTCGACGGATATCTTATGGATGTCCATTTCAAATCCAGGGATATCCCGACCAGAATTGGACATGAAATGGATATCCATAGGATATCCTGTGTTATCTGGGATTTGATTACTCACAGACAGACATCGGGACAGGTGAAACGGAACCAAAAGCTTGTAAAATCAATAATCTTCGACTAAATTCATAATCTGCAAACCCAAAAACCCAATTTTGAATAGAAAGAGTCCATAATCACATAACTCATCCACCATTTTGGAGCCGCCATCATCCTTGAATGTATGAATTCTGACAATAAATTCATAATCACCGACCCCGAAAACCCCCACATACCAGTTTTGAATAGAATCGGACCATAATCACATAGATCGTCCGCCATCTTGGAGCCGCCATTTTGATTTTATCAATTTTGACTTCGACCTCGAAAACCTACAAATAGCAATTTTGAATCGAATTAACACAAATCTCGTCTGACATCTTGGATCCGCCATTTTGTTTTTTCCCTCACGAGAACTATGAACACCTGCAAAATTTCACGTTAATCGGAGAACTAAAAGTGGTAAAATTTAACTTGTAAGATTTGATTACACACATCGGGACAGGTGAAACTAAATAAAAGCTTGTAAAAATGTGTTTGTTTTGTTCCATTTTTTCTGACACATGATTCGTTAACTTTATTGATGGGTATTGCAAGTAAGCTGTGAAAAATGTTAATTACTTGAAATATTAGTGGTTAATTTAGTGTGCTGCCACTACAAAATAATATATGTTTGCGTCTCTTCTAACGATTTTGGGATATTATGTTATATACCACAACAACTTTGAGTTCAAGTTCAGACTATTTTCAATATCCAAAGTGGGCATTTTGTAGAGCGTCTACAAAAAATACATTTTAATGAGTTACAGTAAAAGATCGAGCATATTTCCTCTGTAGTTACTCTGAAGATATCGTCATTCGTCTGAAACAGTCTGAGTTCTATCTTTTAAACCGACGAAACCAAAAAGGAGGAGGTTCTCTATTCGACGCGTATATTTTTTTTATGTATGACCACGCATAACTGTTCACAGAAGAGTCCGAATCCGATGATTCTTTTTTCATTGGATAGGGTGTACTTCGGAGTTGGTCCCATTTGAATTTTAACCGAAAAATGTATCCCTAAGGGTAGCAAAATGGAGGATATTGATCACTCACCCTCTGAATTCTGGCCCGTTAACCGATTCTATCAGGCATAACTGTGTAGTGGGTTTTCCGATTTGGATGATTCTTTATTAGATAGGGTATACCTCATAGTTGATCATATTCCAATTTGGAATGAAATAATCCACCCCTATGGATAGAAAAATAGGGAATGATTGATTTTTCACTTGTGAACTCTTGGCACACATACATATGTAGTTGACATTGACAGATCCTCCTACATCCGTCACAATAATTACATTCTATGAAATGATGGAATTATATACAAAGTGATTGAATCAACTAACCAGAACTTTCAAAAATAATTTATATTATATAACAATGCATAGTTAAAGTAGATAATCATATTATTTAACAGTTAATAGTTGAAGTAAGCTAGGTAAGTAAGTATTTTGAAAGTAATAAAAAATTAAGTAGGTAGTAATTAGTAGATTTCAACCACAAAAAAATGAAAAATAAAAATTTTTAACCAAAAATTAAACCGGCGAACGGAACTGAAAAGCAAAAAATAAAATAACCTTCTTAGTCTTACAGTGGGTTTATACAGCGAATAAGATAAGATAAGGAATAGCATAAGGAATAAGACAAAAATAGACCTGTTTATACAGAATGTTTAAATTAAATAAAAATTAAGAATCAACCAATGAAATCACGGCTTTTTTACAATGATATTCATGTCTTCTGTCAATTCAATTTGTTTTCTGGGCTCCCAAAACAAATTATTATCATTTTAAAATTTTACCCTTTTTTATTAGCAGCCATTTCAAATTGCAAGTTTTTTGTTGTTATTTATTTTTTGTTGTGTTGAATAGATAATGGATGACGGTAAACAAACTGTGAAGACTGTCAGAAAACTAAAATAAGATAAGAGTGAAAAATGAGTCCACTCTTATTATATTCCTTATTTCTTATTTTATTCCAATACTTGTATAAACGTTCCCATTGAACGTATGTTCAACTTTCCTATCTATTCCTTATGTTATCTTATTCGCTGTATAAACCCACTGTTAATGATAAGCTCCTAAACTAATGTGAGTACTAATTTTGAGTCGGCGCTAAACAAACTAGCAATTGAATTAGTAAAGCGTAAAATGGCAGGGAGATGCATAGCGGCGGTTTGATTACGATTACTTCTTCAAAGTAATATAATGATCTTCGATAATTGTTTGTTTGGCGCCGAATCAAAATTAGTTACATTAGTTTAGGAGCTCAATTATCACTAAGACTAAAAGTGAGTTTATACAGCACCTAAAATAAAATAAGAAATAATAATTTTTAGAGTATTTATAGAGCTGAGTAAATTAATGTAAAAAGTAAGAAGCTGTCAATCGAAATTTGGGATTTTATGTTGAGGTTACCTCAATTTCAATGATGAATACTTGTAAAATTGGTCCCTGTTATTGTTTATTAAATAAAAAATAAGCTACTGTTGACAAAACTAACAATATTATGAACTTTCCGACATCTAAAGACATTATATTGGCCAAAAACGAAATTATAAAAAATGGCACTGAATACACCATTTTCCAGTTATGAAAACAAAAACATATAGGTACTAGGACTGAATAGCTATTATATCATATATCATGTCCATCTATCATCAACTTTCGTCAATTTGTCTAAATTATTCAGTATGTACATGTGCCTAACAACTAGTCAAAGTAAAATAAAATAAAAGATAAAAGTTAACCACCTTTTATTTTAATTCTTATTTTATATTACTTGCTGTATAAACTCATTTATTTTATTTTATTTCTGTATAAACTTGTTATGGATGTTGTGTAGTTTTAATTTTTTAAATTACTTTATTTTATTTCTTATTTTATTTTACTTGCTGTATAAACTCACTATAAGAAGGTTTATTTTATTTTTTGCTTTTCAGTTGATTTTTTCGTCGGTTTTTGTATTATAATTTGGAAGCAGAAAGTCATTGTCGTGCCATCTGTCAGTGAAAAGATAGAACTCTGTATTTATGAAGTAGCGATCTATTCAAAAGATTGAGATGTCTGTCACAAGGTGGCAGCAGCAGCAGCATATTGACAAATGCAGAGTGTCAGGTACACGTACACCGGTCTTCAGTTTCAAATTAAAAACAGAAAATGAGGTTATCGCAGTCAATATTCTCAGATGATGTTTACAATTGATTCAAAGTGTATTCCATATATCACAACTGCAAGTATTGAGAACTATCATATCCGGATGCTTTTACGGAGGAAGATACGGAAATAAGTGTGTTCGAACATTCAACAATGTCAACAATACAAACTGGAAGTGGCTAGGCTTACGTTAACGTGCAGTGAAGTACCCATATATTTTGTCATGGACTTAGATCTTGATGATTTGGATTTCGAGAATGATGAAATCAAAAGGTTCCTCAAACATAAATTGCAAGAAATCGAAGCTAATAATGCAAAAATAGAACGAACAATCAGCGAGAGAAGAACATACCTCCAGAAAATACTAGATGATACAAATGCTGGAATGGATGATAGTTCCGCAAGCATTTCTTTCGCTTGGAAAAAAGTGTTCAACGAAAAATACGCCTTGGGATTCACCATACAAAATAACGATAGAAGGTCAGTCAGTGCTTATCACTGTTAATAATTTTCTGTTGCTGGATAGATTTGTATAAAAACAAAAGGTATGCTGGCCAATCACGCCATTTTTAATTCTATTATCGATAACAACTTCTAACAAAGTATCACTTCGTGGGATACAAGCACGAAATAGGAATTGAAACGCTCTAAAAAACTATCGGTAAGTTATCACAATTTCATTGAATTTGATATAGGGCCGTGGACGACGGATGCACTTTGTACTCTAGTATGCTCTCTATTCCCTTTACGGTCAGTACACCTTGGGTAAATCGTTCTGACGAAAGTCCTTCATTGTGATGGCATCGAGAAGGTTGGATGGGTCCTTGTCTGGGATGCCTAGCTCAAGGTAACCCTGAATGGAGTAATTGAACAGTTCGAAGTCGTATCTGGAATAGAAAATATGTCATTCATTTCAGGAATATTTTCTCTTCTCGTGAGGACGCTGACATATATTTGTGTATAAAAGGACCCCGCAAAATACTTATGGAAAATGGCTCTCGGCTAAATTCGCTGAAATTCTTCAAAAAGATAGTATTCGGTATGCTGATAAAAAGTCTCAATGGGCACAACCCTCCATTTTCAACCCCAGACCTCCTACAGCCCCCCAAAGCCCCCAAAGTAATATATGTTAATTAGACAATAAACCCTTGATAACGTACTTGACAAATCTATTGAACTATTTGTCAATTGTGACAGATATTTTAAATATGTACGAGGTATACCTGGAATGTGAGGTCACGACACTCAAGTAGCTTTCGACAAACGAAAACACAAAAAGAGAATATTCGGCAACTATCCTCAATAGGACTGTTTCGCGAACCCAAGGAAAAGTTGCAAAAGAGCGCCGATAACCTTATCGACAACCCGAATATATATATATATATATATATATATATATGTATATATATATATATTATTACATAGTATACACATGAAATATTTTAATAAAACCAATTGAAAATTTTTTAACCTTGCAATTGTGTAATGGGGCATTCATAAAGGATGGGGTGGTGGTGTGGGGTGAAGGAGGGGTGTGCTTAATGTATACATGTAATGTATATATATAATAAAAGCTTCAAAAGATTGAAATGAAACAACTAAAGAATCTTTAATCTTGAAAGTGTGTAATGGGGCGTTAATGAAGGGTTTGGAGGGGGTGTGGGGGTGAGGGCGAGGTGTGGTGAGGGTAGAATGTAGGAGTCGGTTGGAGAAAGTGGTGGGCAGTGAAAGGAAACGCTTTAAAGATGAATTGAAACTGTTATGCATTAACACACCGAAAAGTGTACTTTGGGGGGCTATAGGGGGTCTGGGGTTGAAAATGGAGGGTTGTGCCCATTAAGCCTTTTGATCAGCATACCGAATTCTATCTTTTTGCAGAGTTTCAGCGAATTTAGCCGAGAGCCATTTTCCATAAGGATTTTGCGGGGTCCTTTGATGTCATGCATATTTTGATTTCTGCGGTAAATGATATAGTTTGTCTGCTACACTTTTGATAGTATGGTGTTGTTAGAGACTAAACGGAGTCCTTTTTTTCACTGGTATCAATATAGACCAGGGTCGATAATTTTTGAAACCAGAAAAAATAATAGTAGGACGAAACCCATTGGAAAAAGAAGAGAATATAACAAAAATGAAAGGAAAAATAATTTACGGTCGAGAAGTGGAAGGGGGCGAGTTTTTAAGGGTAAAAAACGGTTTATCTCTATTTCCGGCAAAACTACGACTGCTATGGAAAAAACTTTGGTATCCACACTTTTTTCACATAATCTCAAAATGTATGTGAAAAATTCAAATAACCAAGATTTTGGTTTTTTATTTTTATCTTTTACAAAAAAAAATATTTTTTTTCACGAAATTTGGTGAAAACGTACCTTTTTATGTCCCAAACACACTGTAATTTTTTTGATTTAAAATATTTATTTTTCCACCTCATTTTGACTTAATATCGAAAAAGCACCCTAATTTTCAATCAGAAATTCTCCCGTCAAAATATCAGATTTTTTAAAAAAGTCGGTGGGCTTTTTGTTCGATGTTCGATGGTGCAAAAAAAAATACATTACTATGGTAAATATTCTCAGCAAATGCAATGAAATAACAGGTAGTAAGGCCCAGACCCTCCTAGCCCTTCCCCACTTCTCTATGAAATATCTTTTGATGGGCTAAAATTTTGCGTAGGTCACTCAGGTATATAAGTTATCTTAAAATAGCACTAAATAGGCATCTACGCATATAATTTAGAGGAGATTCTACAACTTTCTCAAAATATTGTAGATGTCTTATTAAATTCGGATTCGAGTTTTTTTCGTTTCTTTGCATTTTCTGCCATAGTAATGTACTTTTTTTTACACCATCAGAAAGTAGAGATTTCAACGAACAAAAAGTCCACCGACTTTTTTAAAAAAGCTGATATTTTGACTGGAGAATTTTTGAATGAAAATTAGGGTGCTTTTTCGATATTAAGTCAAAATAAGGTGAAAAAATTAATATTTTAAATCAAAAAAATTACAGTGTGTTTGGGACATAAAAAGGTAAATTTCCACTAAATTTCGTGGAAAAAATATTCATTTTGTAAAAGATAAAAATAAAAAACCAAAAACTTGGTTATGTGAAAAAAGTGTGGAAACAAAAGTTGTAGATCTTTTTATTACCAACAACTTTTCCATTCAACTTTTTCCCATAGGACTCGTAGTTTTGCCGGAAATCGAGATAAACCGTTTTTTACCCTAAAAAAAACTCACCCCCTTCCACTTCCCGACCTCAAATCGCCCGTAAATTATTTTTCCTTTCATTTTTGTTATATTCTCTTCCTTTTCCAATGGGTTTCATCCTACTACTATTTTTTTTCACTTTTTACCATTTTCAAAGGTTTCAGCCCTGGTCTAATACTAACATGTATATTTCAGGTTTTCCTTTGAATGAGGCAAGCGAAAACATGTCAATGAACCGTACCTAATATAAATCCACAATTGTGTACATTTAAACAATTTTTTGTTTGTTTGTTTGTTTGTTCAATTTCCGATTATATATGACAAAGGGGTCTGCGCCTGCGTACCATTTCTTGCTAATTGTTCATTTAGTCTGCATAAATGGTAACATTTTCGCTACTTGTTACTTGATCATTGTTACATGATACGGTCCATAATCACAAAACTCGGAGTCGTCATCTTGAATTTATGAATTTTGATAAACATTTCACAATCTCCGGCCTCGAAAACCCCCACATACCAATTTTGAATCGAATCGTACCATAATCACAGAAATCATCGGGAAATATAATGTTAACGTACACATGCTCTCTGAATACAGTGCTTCTCAAAAGTCCCCTCTCCCCCTCTTATTTTTGGAACGATTATACATAAACAAGTGAAATTTGGAAACTGAATATTAAAGGTTGTAAACTTCCCTACTAGTGATGATAGATGACGAAATCGTCAAAGATGACGTCACAAGGCCATTGTGACCAATAATTTTAAATGGAACCCTACGGCAAGCGACACCTCTTTTAAAAGGTATCGAAAAAACTATTCAATTATACTAATTTTGTTTGTGTTTATGGCAGTTTTGGCAACTCGCTTTTAAAAACGCAAAAATTCCAAATTAACCGCCTCTGGATAGTTGTCAAATAAGCTGACGTTTTTGTTAGTCTCCCTAATTTTTAATTGCCAAAGTTTTTGTACATTTTATTAATTTGTGTATTGTTGATCGAACGTTTAACTGTTTTAGCAGCTTTTGGTACTTTTGATATTTTTGTACATTTTAATAATTTGTTAAACTGTTGTGAGCCGAACGTTTAAGTACTTCAAGAAACGAAATGGTACGTGCTTTAGGTGATAAAGTAGCAGTGATCCTAATTCTTGGTGAAACTGTACAAAATATTCATGCAGCAGAACGCATTTTCAATGAGAGATTTCCCGATCGCCCTGTTTCGAGGACTTATTTAAGGGAGCTTCTTCGTAAGTTTGAAACAACGGGTAGTATTAATGATGCGAAACAATCTGGCAGACCACAAATTTCTGATGAGAAAAAAATTGATATACTGGCAGAAGTAATAGTTAATCCTACTTCTTCAACAACTCACGTTGCATCTACCTGTGAAGTCAGTCGAAGTACAGTACACAGGGTGTTAAAAAAAACAAATTTCATCCATACAAATTAAAAATGGTTCATCAACTCTCAGACGACGACCCAGACCAAAGACTAGAATTTTGTGAAAATATGAAAACTAAAATTAACCAACAGCCAGACTATGTCAAAACAATTTGTTTTAGTGACGAAAGTACTTTCTATCTAAATGGAAATGTAAATACACAGAATGTGACGCAAATCCTCACCTGTTTTGTGAAACACATACTCAATTTCCCCAGAAGGTAAATGTTTGGGCAGGTATCCTGGGAAACCACATCGTTGGGCCTCTTTTTTTAAATACTAATTTAACTGGTGAGGTTTATCTGGAGCTGTTGCAAAACGTAATAGAACCGTTAATCCTTGAAATTTTGGAAGATAATCCAGATGAATTCGGCAATTTGGAAATAAAATTCCAACAGGATGGTGCTCCACCACACTATTACGGTGCAGTAAGACGGTATTTGGATGAGGAGTATCGTGGTTGATGGATTGGACGACGAGGTTCAACGGAATGGCCAGCTCGATCACCGGACCTCACACCTTTGGATTTTTTCTGTGGGGGTACCTTAAATCGAAGGTTTACGCCACTGAACCTGACAATATTGACGTTTTAAAACAACGTATTGTTGCAGAATGTGAGGCTGTTTCCGCAGACACATTTGCAAAAGTACGAGAAGAGTTTAAAAATAGGATATTTCACTGTCAGGAAGTAAATGGAGGTCACTTCGAGCAATTTATTTAAGTAGATACTGGTTCTTAAATCTGTAATTGATATCATACTGAATGGAATTTAAATTTTTATGTTTACTAATGAGCCATTAAAACTGACATAAACACAAACGAAATTAGTTTCATTGAATAGGTTTTTTCGATACCTTTCAAAAGAGGTGTCTCTTGCCGTAGGGTTCCATTTAAAATTATTGGTCACAATGGCCTTGTGACGTCATCTTTGACGATTTCGTCATCTATCATCACTAGTAGGGAAGTTTACAACCTTTAGTATTCAGTTTCCGAATTTCACTTGTTTATGTATAATCGTTCCAAAAATAAGAGGGGGGAGGGGACTTTTGAGAAGAACTGTATAGGTAACAAACTTTTCTTGCGTATTTTTGCCTCCGGAACACGAAAAATGCGGCGCTCTCCCGTTTCCGGGTTAGAGCACTTTTTTTTTCAACCTCATTTTCAAGCACAGTTTTCTCGCACAAAAATCACTCAAAATGCCCTTTTCTTTTTATCAGTATGAACATTACACCCTAAATCACTTATTTTCGGCACAAATTCGTACAAAATAAATGTCAATGCCCAAAAACAATTGCACACATAAATGAAGGAGAAACTATTACTCACATTTGAATTCGAAAAGTTGGCGGTGATTCATTTATTACTAACATGAAAAATAAGGGAAAGTTACTAAATTTCATCTGTCACGTGTGTCAAGTTTGTTTATTTGGAATTGTGTGTGGATTCATGCAGCACAAAATAACAATGATCAAATAAGAAATAACAATTATCGATTGACAAGAATTAAAATGTAGCATTCATGCACTCAAAATAACTATTAAGAAAAAAAAGTAAGCATGCGCACAATAATCTAATCGACAAGTTGAAAATGGTCTGAAATAGAGATACTGCTCTTAAACCCTTATTACACTATGCCTTTTTCGTGCCTATTTGTCTGCCTGACTGCCGATGGCTGAAATTTTAAACAAATACGCATGCGCGCGTGGCTATTTTGTTGATTGTTTCAGGCGTGAAAATAAATAGGACTGGTTCTATTTTTTCCGCCTGAATCGAGGGGATTTCAAGGACGTTTGTGGAAATGTCAGGTTTGCCAAAACAGGACTTGACAAAACCAAGAAATAGATTAAATTAATCACATAGTTTTCGTTTTGTTCAGTGTGACAGAAAAGAAGAAAAAATCGTGTGCCAGGTAAGGAAAAAGTTGAAACAAATAGTCCAGGTATACTAAATTACTTAATCATTTAAGGTAAATGTCAATTTTCCTTAGGTTTGCAGCCCTGAAATTAGCGCCTGAAACAATCATCAAATAGTGCCAGTTATTTGGGGAAATTCAGCCAACAAATAGCCATGAAAATAAGCACAAAAATAGGCACGAAAAAGGCATAGTGTAATAAGGGTTTTAAAATTATGTGTGATAGCTCATTGGATCCGGAATAATGCCTAGAAAAATGTGCCCAAAGCGTGTATTAGCACATAGAAAATTGCAAAAGGTATAAACAATTAAAGATGAAAAAAAAAAATGGCATTTCGTTTTTTGCCAATATTTCATAAACTATTGATATTTAAGACATTTCAAAAAAAGATTCTGAAAGAGGAGGAAATTACCAATAAAAAACTCCCAGCTCCCATTATTTATAATTTTAATTCAACGCTGAAAATGGGTCTCCGCGCGACACATTAATGAATTTATTTAAGGTATTAAATATTTTTTTTTTATTTAAAAAAATTATGGTGTATTCTGAATACTATATATAATTTATTCCCGTTGGAAATTTTACTTAAAGTTAATTTTTCAACAAGTTAAACGATTGTTAACTAACAAAATTTTCTCGAACTTCTGTCTTAATTGTAAATGAAAAAAAATGTTTAAATAATTGTCGTAAAAATTTTTCGCTTCGTAGAGCCTTTTTTATATACATACTCAACAAGATCACGCCGTAAAAGTTAAAAAAATATTCATACTTTGTTTATAATAAAAGTAAAAAAAATTTTTTTTTTCCAAATTTTATTATCGTTTTTCAATTAATACAAGATATAAATTGATTTGCAAAAAAAAATTTCTCGCCATTTGTTGATAAATTTTTTATAAACAAATTGATTATTTCAATATTTTTGAAAATTTTTTTTTCACAACTTCATTATATTACAAATATTATGATTTAAAAAAAAAAAATTTCCTCAATAACAATTTTTAATTGTTTATAATCGTTTTTTTTATATTTCTATTGTTTAAATAATTAGTTAAGAAATTAAAAACCAATTTTTAAAAAATTTTTAATTTTTAATTTTTTTTAAACTTCTAAAATTTACAAAAACAATCATATATAACAAAGTGTAGAAAACAATTTTTTCCAATTTTTTATTGTACTTTGGGAATTGGAATTCGGAAAAATTGGAAAAAATTGTTTTCTATACTTTGTTATATATGGTTGTTTTTGTAAAAAGTTTCAAAAAAAATCTAACAAAGTTAAAAAATTGTTTATATTTTAAAAAAAAAATTAATTTTAAATAAAATAAAAAAAAATTATTAAAATTGAAAATTGTTATTAAGTAATTTTTTTTTAAAAAATCATGATATTTGTAATATAATGAAATTGTGAAAAATTGTTTTCAAAAATATGGAAATAATCAATTTTTTAAAAAATTTATCAATTTTGCAAATAATTTATATCTTGTATTAATAAAAAAAAATGATATGATGATTAAGAAAAAAAAATTTTTTTAACAACATTACTTGGATTTTTTAGTGTTTGTTCAAGTACGAAAATTACTATAACCAAATTATGAATATTTTTTCAACTTTTATGGCGTGATCTTGTTGAGTATGTATATGAGAAAGGCTCTACAGAGCGAAAAATTTTTACGACAATTATTTAAACATTTTTTTAAATTTACAATTAAGACAGAAGTTCGAGAAAATTTTGTTAGTTAACAATCGTTTAACTTGTTGAAAAACTAACTTCAAGCAAAATTTTCAACGGAAATAAATTATTTATAGTGTTCAGAATAAACCATAATTTTTTCAAAAAAAAAAAAATATTTAGTAAAATCAATGTGTCGTACTCGCTTTTGACGCCGCTTGCGCAACCTAAAAATGTCGCGCGGAGACCCATTTTCAGCGTTAAATTAAAATTATAAATAATGGAGATAGAGTTCCGGGAGCTGGAAGTTTTTTATTGGAAATTTCCTCCTCTTTCAGAATCTTTGAAATTTCTTAAATATCAATAGTTTATGAAATATTGCAAAAAACAAAATGCCATTTTTTTTCATCTTTAATTGTTTATAACTTTTGCAATTTTGTATGTGCTAATACACGCTTTTGGCACATTTTTCTAGGCGTTATTACGGATTCATTGAACTATCACACATAATTTTAAGAGCAGTATCTCTATTTTAGACCATTTTCAACTTGTCGATTAGACTACAAGACGGAGATCCGAGGCATTTAAATTAGGTAATCCTACTTTTTCGAAATTCCATGTCCCCTCGATAATAAGAAACAAGTGAGAATTCAAAATGTCCAATAAACAATATGAAACAAAAACAATACCTAAAGTGAGGTTATTTTCATCATCGGTTCGACCAATCCGCGGTCATCTGCGTACCAGTTGCGCACTAGAAGAAAATTTCGTTAAAATAATGTAAAAAGATGAAAGTTAGCCAACTTCTACATGTTACTTCTTAAATGATAATTGTTATTTGTCTTCATGAACATAGTCATTGAAAACTATTGAGTTCAACTTATATTGCTAAATGTTATTTCTTATTTGTTATTTGATAATTGTTATTTTGTGCTGCATGAATCCACACTAAGAAGGAGGATTTTTTCGATAAAAATGATATTATTTTGTGCGAATTTGTGCCGAAAATAAGTGATTTAGGGTGTATTGTTTATGCTGGTAAAAAGAAGGAGGCATTTTGAGTGATTTTTGTGCGAGAAAACTGTGCTTGAAAATGAGGTTGAAAAAAATTAAAAGTGCTCTAACTCGGAAACGGTATGAGACCACCGCATTTTTCAGGAGGCAAAAACACGTCAGAAAAGTTTTTTACCTATATTCAGGAAGCATGTGTACGTTAACTTTATATCTACCAAATCTTCCGCCATCTTGGAGCCGCCATTTTGATTTTATACATTTTGACAAAAAAATCGTAATCTTCGTCCCCCACATACCAATTTTGAATCGAATCGGACCATAAACACAAATCTCGTCCGCCATCTTGTTTTTTCTCTAACAATTATGAACACCTGCCTTATTTCAAGGTAATCGGACGACTGGAAGTGGGTCAAAATTCAATTGCAAGATTTGTACTAAACATACAAATGTGAAGTTTATTAAACAACAAGGTTTGAAAACCACTCTTTGCACACGAGCGAGACAAATTGGTGGACAGAGCCGAAAGGTCCACAAGTCGAGCGAGTGTGCAAAGAAAGAGGTTTTCAAACGAGTTTTTTACGATACTTTTTATACGACTGCAGATAGAAACCACACATGTTATTCCTCAAAAATCTTCCGAAATTAAATAGCAATTGGAATTTTCTACAGTGTTATGATGATGAATGAAAGTTTACACACAAATATGATGAAAACATGATAATGGTACTTCTAATAAATCATAAGATCATATTTATCAGTGGCTGTGACAATAACATACAATATGGGATAAAAAGGACGTATCTGGAAATTTCTTTTTCACAGTATATTCAGAACGAGCTGAGAAAGCATACCTACCCATTTCAGATTTTGTATCTCAATACTCACCCTAGAAACTACCCCCGTATTCAAAAAAATCTCCAGAACAGAGTTAATTCATCGTTTCTGGAAATTTATTTTTCACTCTGAATTCAAAACGAGCTAAGAAAGCATACCTACCCCATTTCGGATTTTGTATCTCAATACTCACCCTGGAAACTACCCCCGTATTCAAAAAAATCTCCAGAACAGAGTTAATTCATCGTTTCTGGAAATTTCTTTCTCACTCTATATTCAAAACGAGCTGACAAAGCATACCCACCCCATTTCAGATTCTGTAACTCAATACTCACCCTGGAAACTACCCCCGTATTCAAAAAAATCTCCAGAACAGAGTTAATTCATCGTTTCTGGAAATTTCTTTTCCACTCTATATCTGAAACGAGCTGACAAAGCATACCTACCCCATTTCGGATTTTGTATCTCAATACTCACCCTGTAAACCACCCCCTTATTCAAAAAAATTTCCAAAACAGAATTAATTTATCGTTTCTGGAAATTTCTTTCTCACTCTATATTCAAAACGTGTTGAGAAAGCATGCCTACCCCATTTCAGATTTTGTAACTCAATACTCACCCTGGAAACTACCCACGTATTCAAAAAAATCTCCAAAAAAGAGGTAATTCATCGTTTCTGGAAATTTCTTTTTTACTCTATATTCAAAACGAGCTAAGAAAGCATACCTACCCCATTTCGGATTTTGTATCTCAATACTCACCCTGTAAACTACCCCCTTATTCAAAAAAATCTCCAAAAAAGAATTAATTCATCGTTTCTGAAAATTTCTTTTTCACTCTATATTCAAAACGAGCTGACATAGCATACCTACCCCATTTCGGATTTTGTATCTCAATACTCACCCTGGAAAGTATCCCCGTATTCAAAAAATCTCCAGAACAGAGTTAATTAATCGTTTCTGGAAATGTCTTTTTCATTCTATATTAAAAACGAGCTGGACAAAGCATACCTACCCCATTTCGGATTTTGTATCTCAATACTCACCCTGGAAAGTATCCCCGTATTCAAAAAAATCTCCAGAACAGAGTTAATTCATCGTTTCTGGAAATGTCTTTTTCATTCTATATTCAAAACGAGCTGAAAAAGCATACCTATCCCATTTCAGATATTGTATCTCAATACTCACCCTAGAAACTACCCCCGTATTCAAAAAAATCTTCAGAACAGAGTTAATTCACTTCGAATTATTTCCTGAATTAACGTTGCATTACATTTCTTTGACTCAATATCACCCTGTAAACTCTTATTCAATCTCAAACAATTGATCTGTTTCTGAAATCTTCCCTCTATTCAAAGGGAGAGTATTTATTTGTATCTCAATACTCACCCTGGAATATAGTGTAAAAGAAATTTCCAGAATCGATGAATTAACTTTATTCTGGAGATTTCCAGGGTGAGTATTGAGATACAAAATCCGAAATGGGGTAGGCATGTCTCAATACTCACCCTGGAATATAGTGTAAAAAAGAAATTTCCAGAAATTGGTTTTTTCGGTTTCCAGAGTGAGTATTGAGATACAAAATCCGAAATGGGGTAGGTATGCTTTCTCAGCTCGTTCTGATTATAATTTGAAAAAAAAATCCAGATACGCCCTTTTTATCCCATCTTGTATGTTATTGTCACAGCCACTTATGATTTATTAGAAGCACCATTATCATATTCGTTTCTTATTTGTGTGTAAACTTTTATTCATCATCATCACCATCATAATACTGTCGAAAATTCCAATTGCTATTTAATTTCCGACGATTTTGAAGGAATAACATATGACACCCTTGCGCATATACTAATATTTCGTGTCTGGCGCGACGACCGTTTCAGTTTTCACACTGGTCCGGGTACCATTTGTGTAAAGTGGTACTTTCGATTTGATAAATCATACCGAAAATGTTATTTTCGAGACGGCTGCAGAAAAATATGTTAAGGGATTTTCTGACGCAGATGGCATGAAATAATTGTGACCCCTTAGCAATCCCAATCTCACACCGAAAATTGAAATTTTCGCAAATAGAAGGAATTCATCTTTCCTGGTGATTTCTGCTCGTTTTTCCATGCGAATTCGTCATTTTCAATACAATATATTTGAATTTTGTAATAAGATGATAAGTACCTGTATATATGATATAGTTGCAAAATTTGCGACCTTGTCAGCTGCGAGTAGTATTTGTACACTTGATTTTCGGTGGTTCCTTTGCCGGCATTCTTCCATTCTGGCTGAATCAAATGTCCGAGATGGGCCATTTCGATGAGGTACATCTGGTCCTCTTGCAACGTCTCCGTATGGGCTATCACCTGAAATTCGAACATACAGGGCGTGCAGAATTCCACGATGGGGCTCCAGTGCATGTCGAGCCGTTCTCCTCGCCGTACCGAGTCGACCAGGTATTCAACGAATTCCGGAAACGTAGGCCACTTTTGGGTAGGGAAACTTCCTTGTCTCTGAAATTCGGATATACTGTCTATCGCATGCCTAGCGCGAGTAGACTGGTTCACAAGTGCCATTTTGTTGCAAACCTGGAGGTCACTATCGAAAATTATGATTTAGGGTGCATTCGATTCGAAATGGCATCTAAAAAAATGTTTAGCTGGAAAATTGGGGCCGGCAAAAATTGCAAAAGTTATAAACAATTAAGTAAAAAACTGATGAGGGCCAAGAAGCCTGAAACCGGTATGCGGATTGTTAGGTGAACACGACTTAAATTAAACATAATCGAGCTTATCAGAAAGAAACATTTGCATTCAATGTCCATTGATATTTTATGGAAGTATGCATGGATTTTCAGGTGAATATCATTCAACGTTCTGCGTGGTATTTGCCAGGAAAGTAGTTGTTTTTCACCTGAGATCTACCTTCTCTGGTTCAATTTTATATTGAATCCTTTAGTGAAGAAAACCGTTTAAATTCGATTTTTCTATTCATTCCACTTCACATGGCACTTATCTCTCACTATATGCTAGACGGGCTTGCCACTCCTACTGAGAAGGAATCTTTTATTAGAAACCTATCGAGGTGGGAGATTTTCGGAGTGTTTCTTTCTGTCACTAGGTACCGCCAGTTAAAGTTTATCTTTTCCGGCGTACCTATAGGTGTTACAAGATCGATGATGTTTGTTTACGTTGTGTCTCACTTCAGCCAGAGTTCTTTGGACTTTTGGCTGGTTGACTACTCCGTACTGATGAGGGCCAAGAAGCCTGAAACCGGTATGCGGATTGTTAGGTGAACACGACTTAAATTAAACATAATCGAGCTTATCAGAAAGAAACATTTGCATTCAATGTCCATTGATATTTTATGGAAGTATGCATGGATTTTCAGGTGAATATCATTCAACGTTCTGCGTGGTATTTGCCAGGAAAGTAGTTGTTTTTCACCTGAGATCTACCTTTCTCTGGTTCAATTTTATATTGAATCCTTTATGTGAAGAAAACCGTTTAAATTCGATTTTTTCTAACAAATATATGGTTCGGTTTTTTGAAAATATCTCAAAAACTATTTGAGATATCCGAAATTTGAAAAAAGATCCTTAAAGAGCAGGAAATCTCCTAAAAGAAAGTATATATTAATATTAAGAAATAAAAAAATTCAGGTACTATCTAGACATATCAATAATCAATAATCTGTCGGCAAAAAAAATTTTACCTCTATTTTTCAATTAAGTATGCCTTTGTTAATTAAAGAATTTAACTTCTTGAAAGTTATTATAAAAACCCTGAACTAAAAACCTAGAATTTTTTTTACTCCTTCGAGCTGTTCCACAAAGGCTTTAAAAAAGATCCCCGTTGGAAAAATCGAAAAATTTTGATTTTTTACTTTTTTATTAACAAAGGTATAAAAAACTTAAAAAGTTTTTTTTTCTATTATCTCTATTAATTTGTTTTCTTATTGCTGAAACCAATATAAAAATAAATTTTTGAAATTTTTAACTCTTATTATTTAAAAAATTGTCATAAACAAATGCATTGATTATTAGATTTGAACAATTTTTTTTTGGGAATCTAGTAATTGATAAAAATAATGATTTTTAAGAAAAAAATCATTTCTTAAATAAATTTGTTTATTGCTAAAAACGCACTTGCTAATTAACAATTTTTTTTGTTGTTAAATATGAATATTATGAAACCATTTTGGTAATCATTATTTATCACGTTCTCTCATATTATGAAAAACAAATTTACTTTTCAATTGTTTATTAACTTTTTTAATATTATTTATATAATTCCTTTGAAATGATATTTTTTTTTGACTTATCAGTTCAAATATCTTATAAACTATTAAAAATACGAGAAGAACACTTCAAGTCTTTTTTATTCTTCGATAGTTAATAAAAAAATTGAGCTTTTAAACGAAGCTCTAACTCATTATTTAAATACGAAAAGAACACTTCAAGTCTTTTTTATTCTTCGATAGTTAAAAAATATTAAGTACTATTGATTTCGATTTTCAAAAGTTGTGTTTGTTTTGTGAGAAACTATGGCAAAACAAAAAGGGAGATACAAAATTAATAATTAGATCTGAAGATATGAAATCGAAATTAATCGAAATCGCAGAGCGTAAAAATGATGATTTTGGTGAGAAAATTAAAAACCGTGTATCTAGTATAGACTCGTTAATCGAAGTCGGTGCTCGTTATCATACAAAATATTATAAAAATTTCGTTTATGTACCAAAAGTTGGTATTAATGGAGTGAAGAAAGAATTGCTAGATTCTTTGAAGTCTGTTTATAAATTTATTGAAAGCAGCAATGATTGCCAATTTACTTTAAGTCGATTACTCAACATCATGAGCTACAAACCTCAAAGCTCAATTTGTTTATTAACTTTCGAAAAATAAAAAAAACTTGAAGTGTTCTTTTCGTATTTTTAGTAGTTCATAAGATAATTAAACTGATTTAATATTGAAAAAAAAAAATTCTCAGAAAAAACGACACATGGTTGTTTTCAGTATTTTTTTTAGTATATAAAAAAATATAGCGCAAACATTTATTTGTTTATAAAAAAATATTTGTTTAATAAACAAATGAAAAGTAAATCAAAAATGTTTTTTTTCATAATATGAGAGAACGTGATAAATAATTATTAAAAAAAATGGTTTCTTAATATTCATATTTAATAACAAAAAAATTTGTTAATTAGCAATTGCGTTTTTTAGCAATAAACAAATTTATTTAAGAAAAAATTTGATTTTTCACTTCTTTATTAACAAAGGTATAAAAAATTAAAAACTTATATAAAACAATTAAGGAAAGTTTTTTTTTCTATTATCTGTATTAATTTGATTTCTTATTGCTAAAACCAATATAAAAATAAATTTTCGAAATTTTTAATTCTTATTATTTAAAAAATTGTTATAAACAAATGCATTGATTATTACATTTGAATATATTTTTTTTTAATCCAGTAATTGATAAAAATAATGAATTTTAAGTAAAAAATAATTTCTTAAATAAATTTGTTTATTGTTAAAAAACGCACTTGCCAATAAACAATTTTTTTTTGTTGTTAAATATGAATATTATGAAACCATTTTGTTAATCATTATTCATCACGTTCTCTCATTTTATGAAAAAAAAATTATTTACTTTTCATTTGTTTATTAAACAAATAATTTTTTATAAACAAATTAATTTATATATACTAAAAAAAATACTGAAAACAACCATGTGTCGTTTTTTATAAAAAACATTTTTTTTTCAATTTTTTATATAATTTCAAAAAATTTCGTTTCTTATTATTCTAAAAACACATGGTTGAATTTTTTTTTATAAAATATAGCCAAACTGTTTTAAAAGTAATCAATAATAATAAATTTTTTATAATTGAATGATATTTAAAAAAATGTCTTAAATTTTAATAAAAAAAAATTTTTATTACAATTGGTTTAGCTAAAAATTTTAGAAAAATTTGATTTTTTACTTTTTATTAACAAGGTATAAAATTAAAATTATATAAAACAATTAAGAAAGTTTTTCTATTATCGTATTAATTGTTTCTTATTGCTAAAACCAATATAAAAATAAATTTTGAAATTTTTAATTCTTATTATTAAAAATTTATAAACAAATGTTGATTATTACATGAAATTTTTTAATCAGTAATTGATAAAATAATGAATTTAAGAAAAATAATTTCTAAATAAATTTGTTTATTGTTAAAAACGACTCAATAAACAATTTTTTTTTTTAAATATAATATTATGAAACCATTTTGTTAATCATTATTCATACGTTCTCTATTTTATGAAAAAATTACTTTTCATTGTTTATTACAAATAATTTTATAAAAAATTAATATATATACTAAAAATACTGAACAACATGTTGTTTTATAAAACATTTTTTTCAATTTTTATATAATTTAAAAATTTATTCTTTTCTTTTTTTCATTGCTTATAACATAAAATTATTAGAAAATATTTTTATTCATGATAAAAACTATTTACAAAGAATATTTTTATTAACTTTATTTTTATTAACCTTTAAAATATTTTGATTTATTCAAATATTTAATTAAAACAAGAATATCTTTTATTTTATAGTAATAAAATGATTTAAAAATCTATTTATTAAAATTTTACATTTTGTTTTAAAAGTTTTGTTTTGTAAATGCAACAATAAAATTAATAATATATAAATATAACAAATAATAAAATATTTTTTAAAAAATGTATCTATACTTTATCAATGTCTTCAAAAATTTATAAATTTCGTTTTGTCAATTGATAATGATAAAATTGCAGATCTTAGTTTTATTTATTGAAAGACAATGAGCCTTTACTTAAGTGTTACTCAATTGTAAAACCTATAATTTTTATCTTGAAAAAAAAATTGAATCTTTTCTATTTATATATAGAATTAACTGTTAATTTGAAAAAAATTCTCAAAACATGGTTTTATATTAATTAAATTTTTGTTTTAAAAATGTTAATCAATAAGTAAATAAAATTTCAAATGAAAACGAAAAAATTTTAAAAATGTTTTAATTTATATTTATACAAAAATTTTATAAATCGTTTGCAAAAATTTAAGAAATTTATTTATCTTTTTAAAAGTTAAAATTAAAATTAAAACATTGAAATTTTTTTCTATTACATTAATTTGTTTTTTTTCAACAATATAAAAATAATTTCAAACTTTAATTTTTTATTTAAAAATATTATAAACTTTTTATTTATTACAATGAAAATACTTTTTTTAATCAGTAATTATAAAAATAATGAATTTTAATAAAAATAATTTTTAAATAAATTTATATATTTTTAAAATACTGCAATAAATATTTTTTTTTTTATTAAAAGAATATTATAAACATTTTTTAATCATTATTTAAAAATTTATTTT